>JAESUZ010001953.1:0-178392 GCA_017311185.1 Proteles cristata cristata | reverse complement strand
CACCACAAAAATAATCTTAGTTTTAGTTTCAAACTTTTAAATGGAATTTTTAATAACATTCACGGTAATATCGAATGTGGAAGAATGAAAATCTAAAAGCTTTACTATGATTCCATAAATTGGATGAAAAATATTGAACCAATATTATAGTTAAAAGATTTCTTGGGGCACCTGGGTGGGTTAAATATCTGACTCTTGATTTTGGCTCAGGTCATAATCTCACAGTTCATGGGTTCAAGCCCCACGATGGGCTCTGTGCTGACAGCACTGAGCCTACTTGGAATTCTTTCTCTTTTCTCTCTCTCTGCCCCTTCCTCTGCTTGTATGCTCTCTCTCGCTCTCTCTCAAGACAATTAAATTAAACATAAAAAAACATGTCTTATTTGATGTAAGTGATGACACCAATATAAAACCGGTGACATTTAACTAGGATTTTGTTAATGGGGACAACACATAACATCTCTTGTTTTCTTTTTTCTATGTACACAAGAAGACTTGGAAGACAAAGTATATTGAAATATGTTTAGAAGAACAGTCATTTGATTTAAACAAAAGTCATGCTTCACTGAGTGATGTGTAAAAGCATCTCCTGAAGCTTTAGCGGTAAACTTTTATTCCAGCACATTCTTCTTAAAATAATGATTAACCAAGGGACCTGGTTGGCTCGCTTGGTTGAGTCTAACTCTTGGTTTGGGCTCAGGTCATGATCTCATGGTTTTTATGTTCAAGCCTGACACGCGAACGGTTCAGAGTCTGCTTGGGATTCTCTTTCTCCCTCTCTCTCTGCCCGTCCCCTGCTCACACTTTCTCTCTCTCTCTCTCTCTCTCTCCTCCCTCTCTCTCAAAATATATAAATAAACTTAAAAAAGTAACAATTAACCATTGATACTGTTTCCTTAGATTTATCTTTCGGCCGGCATCTCATCAGTGATATCACTATGATCTCCATGAAGAATGATAAATGTCAGCAAATGTTTTGTCTGAAAAACGTGTTCATGAACAACTTCCTCAGACTTTTAGTACTTAATTTTTTATTAAATATACTCCTTTTGAGTTCATTGCTGCCAAAAGGATTTATTGCAATATGAATACATGTTATCAAAATAAATAGTTGTAGATTTACAGTAAATGACAAAACCCACCATGTTAAAACTTTAATTTCTAGACTCTCTCCCATATAGTCACCATAGGGTGTCTCTATATTCCATGTTACTCATTGATCCCAGCGTCTCTCTGGCTCTGACATTGGCCATAGCACCACTGGCTGGCATCCCAAGTTGCAAGTAGGGCGATGACTTCAAAAAACTTCTCCTGCTATCCCTAGGATCTGAAAGAGTTAGAACCTGTTGGTTACTTTTGTCTCAATTCTCTTTGTTATATCAATGAGTGCCCTGCGTACAGCCTTAAAGAGAGATGTTAGTTATGTTTCACATGGAAAAGATCAAGAGAAGAGAGACTCGCTAGTGGTCTTTGAGATATAACCAGGGTTTCAGTGAGAACTCTATTCGCTGCACATGCACCTCACATTCTGTGAGACATGGCCTGGCTGGAGCTGGAAATACAAAATGTGGGGGGGGTCCTCTTAAATCTACCCCAGCTTATTTTCATGCAGCTAATTATATTTCATTAGGGAATGAAAAATCTAGAGGAAGAAACCAAACAACATGATATATTGCACAATGAGCAGAAATCAGGACTGCCCCAAGCAAAATGGGTCATAGAGATATTCTACTGATGAAGAATCCAAGTCCTTGCTCACTGATATTCCAGGATTCACCCATAAACCCAGGGCACTTTTCAAAATATCTTCAATTAATGTTTTTACAATGTGACACATGAGTGAGTTGATTGCCAATGCCAGACTGAGCTCTTCTATTATTTTTTTCAAGTAAGAAAAGCTAAAGAAATATTTAATGATATAAAATCTGATATAAACATTACTAGATAAAACTGCATATTAGAAGTGAAGATTATTAGTCTTTTTATTTTTTAATTTTTATTTTTTTTAATGTTTTTTATTTATTTCTAGGAGAGAGAGAGAGACAGCGTGAGCAGGGGAGGGTCAGAGAGAGAGGGAGTCACAGACTGAAACAGGCTCCAGGCTCTGAGCTGGCAGTCAGCACAGAGCCCGACGCGGGGCTCGAACCCACGAACCGCGAGATCATGACCCAAGCGAAAGTCGGACGCTTAACCGACTAGGCCACCCAGGCGCCCCAATTATTAGTCTTTTTAAAAAAAAAAAAAAAAAAAAGAAGTTAGGGAGTTAAATTTCATTGTGTTTATCTCCATGCTTTCTGAGATACCATTGCTACTAGAAATGCCTTTGCTTAGATGAGCTAAACTAAAAATAGTGCCAATACCAAAATGCTGGTGAGGATGTGGAGAAAGTGAATTTTTTTAAAAATTATTTTTTTTAAAATTTTTTATTTCTAGGAGAGAGAGAGAGAGAGAGCGTGAGCAGGGGAGGGTCAGAGAGAGAGAGGAGTCACAGACTGAAACAGGCTCCAGGCTCTGAGCTGGCAGTCAGCACAGAGCCCGACGCGGGGCTCGAACCCATGAACCGCGAGATCATGACCTAAGCGAAAGTCGGATGCTTAACCGACTAAGCCACCCAGGCGCCCCTAAAAATTATTTTTAATGTTTATTTTTTTTTTTTTGAGAGAGAGAGACAGAGTGTGAGCTGCGTGGCGGGGCAGAGAGAGAGGGAGACACAGAATCTGAAGTAGGCTTCAGGCTCTGAGCGGTTAGCACAGAGCCCAACGTGGGGTTTGAACTCACAGATTGCAAGACCATGACCTGAGCCCAAGTCAGATGCTTAACCAACTGAGCCACTCAGGCACCCCAAGAAACTAGATTTCTAATACAACCATTCTGGAAAATAGTTTGGTAATTTCTTATCAAAGTAGACATGCATTTACTGTACAAGCCAGCAATTACTCTCAGGCATTTTTTCCAGAGGAATAAAAACTCATGGCCAAATAAAAACATGTACACAAATGTTCATAGAAGCTTTATTTGTAATAGCTTAACCCCACTGTCCTTCATTGGTTAAATGAACTGTGGTATATCCATAACATAGACTACTACTCAACAATGGAAAGGGATGAACTATTGATACATGCAACAAGTAGGAAGGATCTCAAGGGCATTATGCCAAGTTTAAAAAGCCAGTTTCAAAAGAACATATACTGCATGATTCCATTTCTGTAATACTCTCAAAAGGGCAAAATTATGGATATATAGAAAATATTCATGGCAGCCTGGAATTAGAGACAAGGGTGATGCAGTTGTAAAGGAGCATGAGGGAGCTCCCTGATGGTTATATGAATCTACATGTGATAAAATTGCATAGAAACACACACACACACACACACACATGAGTGCCATTTCTTGGTATTGATTGCACACCATAGTTATGTAAGGTGATGATGGGGGAAATTGTGTGAAAGGTACAATTTCTGCAACTTTCTGTGAGTTTATAATTATTTTCAAATACAAAGTTAAACACACAACAATGTATTGGCCCTTTGATATTGTATTTGGTATTATGATATCTGTTTATCTGGAAAGTCGTGATCAAATGATTTCAAATACCAGTTGTGTTTATTCTTTCTTCCCATCTGTATTTCCTGTTTTGCAGTGAGAATGTATTATTAACATAATAAAAATACTGAAGGGGCTAAAGGTTGAGCTGCTAACTGTCAAGTTTGAGGTGAGGGAAGAAGCAGCAGCAGAAGTTGTGACCGCCAGAAATTCTGTATTTTTCAGCGCTGCGCAGAACGCATGACCCCTAGTAGGCGCTCAATGATTGTTTACTGAATGAAAGAATGACTGTTCAAGAGGTGCTGGACAGAATTCAGATCAGATGGAAAAACATTCAGAGATTGGCTAGAGAGCCGACAGCTAGCACTAGGATGGCTTCCTCTTAAGCTCGGAAACATAACTGGAATCTGTCAGGAAAGGACTGATAATCTCCAAATGTGGATGAAACCTAGACCAGAACTATTTACAGGCTTAAATGCCCAATAAAATCTCACTAAGTTCAGGGGCGGTTCAGTCGGTTCGGTGTCTGACTTTGGCTCAGGTCCATGAACTTGCAGTTCATGACTTTGAGCCCTGCATCGGGCTCTGTGCTGACAGCTCAAAGCCTGGAGCCTGCTTCAGATTCTGTGTCTCCCTCTCTCTCTGTTCCTCTACCACTTGCTCTCTCTCTCTCTCTCTCTCTCTCTCTCAAAAATAAATAAATTTAAAAAAAAAATCTCACTAAGTTCAGAGAATAAACCTTGGGCTGCAAATACACCTACTTCCATGTTGGTAAGCCAAGATTACATCAGGTAGGAAGGTAGCTTTGTATTATAAAAAGCTGACTCATCTGAAGCCTCACTAGGCATCGGTGCCGTAACTTAGAGGAAAGACCAAGATCCTAGTCTAAGGAAAGAAAATTCCAAGTCTTTCAGAGCAGAGCTGTGAGTTTTAGCAGCGATTTCAGAGTTTCTTGGAGCAAATCATTACCTTAATCCTATAGGTCAAGTTGAGCTTATGACAAAGAAAGAATGGAGATTGTCCCACAAAGAGTTCCATTAGCACTGTGTTCACTAGCACTTGCCCTACCACCGGTCATAATTTGTGTCTCACCTTGGTGTCCTCATGGATGCTCAGATGAAAAGCTCATCCTGTGTACCCTATGCGGTGTGAGCTTCTCTATTACTCATGTGTCATGTGCACAGGCACCTTTCTATGCCTGCCTTCCCCTCTTCTAGTAATTGTTACTATGTAAACAACCCAATCTGAGTGCTAAGACATGTGATTTAACTGAACTGACAGTAATGCATCTTGAACGTGCTGTTTCACCAACTTGCTTCTTTCCTAGGTGTGGGGCAGCAATAATGAACATCCCATTCTATGGCCACATGGAATGTGTGGGTTCCCAAAGTTTTCAAAGGGGCAGGGAGTGCTTTCTCTGAAGAAGCACCTATATTCAGGTCCGTACTGCTTTTCTTCATGAATGTTGAGTAAAAATTGTCATAAAACATCTAATTGGTGCTAATGGAGAAGCAGCATCCTGTAAGTCAAGAGCAGAATTACAGACTTTTAGAATTATTTTTTTGTGAGGCAAACCATGAGAGACTCTTGAATGCTGACAAAAACTGAGGACTGGTGGATGTGGGGGGGAGGAGGGGTGGGCATGGAGGAGGACACTTGTGGGGATGAGCACTGGGTGTTATGTGGAAACTAATTTGACAATAAACTATTTGTAAAAAAAAAAAAAAAACCAGAATTATTTTTTGTGGCTCTTAGGGACATTTTTCTGGGTGAACAGTTAATTCCTGGAAACATGACTCTGTAAGCCAACCTAGTTTTATCAAACAAGCTACCTAGCTTCACCTCGAGTGTGTGGTCAGGTATCTTTCACGATCAGTCAGGCCCCTAGCTGACTCATATGCTTGGATTCGTGAGTTCCAACCCTTGCATCTGGGAGTTCAGTAAAACTGAGGCCACAGATATAGTCGGGACAGAGCTAGTCCCAGAATTTGTCTCTTCCTTCTCACTACAGTGCCATTTCTCCTAAGCCATGCTCTTTACTGAAGCCCCACCTTTACAGGCTGCAGGACGCTGGAGGTCCAGAGTCTAGTTATTTAATGAGTGAGGTGAGTAGGACGGTTGGAAGTGACATTACTTGGTGGCCTCCAGAGCTGTGAGAAATGATGGTAGCAAAATGTATTCATTCAGTTCATTCAACAATTATTTATCGAGTACTTTCTACATACCAGGACTATTTTAGGTGCTTGGGATACAGAGACGAACAAAACAGCAAAATCCTTGCCCGTGTGGAGGCCACATTCTAGTGACAGAAAAAGGAAATACAAGCCCTTACGATGCCCCTGTGCTGTTCTCCACACTGCATGTGGTACCTACTCCCAAATAGCTTCTGGCTTCTCAGTTCCTACCCCATTATACCCTGCACGCAGCTCAAAGGCTTTACAAAAACCCAGAGTAGATGTAGGGAAAACTAGAGAACAAATCTGTCTAAGTCAGTCCTGGAGAGTTAAAGGGGTTGTAGTATTAATTTTAGCAGAATAACCCAGGACTTTCTGTCTACACCCCCGAGAGCATGTGTTTGGGGGCACTCTCTTATCCTCTGAGAATAACTGATGCTGTGGTGGTCTTCTGTAACTGATGGGAGAGAGCCTTATGGGAAAGAGGGAGAGGTGGAACGCATATTAAAAATACGGGGATGCTTTTTTACCCCTCTCACAATTCCTTTCTTCTTCCCTCACCTCAATGGTCTCTGCACTGCACTCTAATGCCACAGACAATGCCAGAAAGAGGCCTCACAGCACTCAGGCTAATGATGTGTATAGCCATCTGAACATTCATTGAGGTCAAGGTCTCAAGGACTTCAAACAGCTACCAGGTCAGTACAGGGGGAAATTGCCTTCTGGCGGTGCCATTATTTCATCATTGTCTTCTAAAAACGTAGAATAAATACTACCTCTCTTCTTTCCAAGAAAGCCTGCCCAAGGCTGCCAGATTCAAAGAGCAAGCCTCCAGGGCAGTGTGTGTGGTGTTTCGTTCTAGAACGTCCAGGAGTCGAGCAGTTGATGATGTCATGTCAGTGGACCTTCCTCTCTGTAACCTCCTCTGTTCCCAGCCCTCAGTCATCAGCTGGAAGCTTGGAGATGTCTTGCCTCTTGGAGCTGTTAATTTCCTCCCTGAAGGCACGTCCTAACTTTGTTAGCAGGTCTGACACTGGCTGGCTGTTTGCTTGCAGACAGCAACTGGTACCAGTTCGGTGCCAGCACTGTTCTAGGCACGGGAGACACAGAGGGGAAAAGAATCCTTGTGCTAAACTCAAGTTGCCCACGGTGTAGTGGGGAAATGGCCAGGCAAACACATAAATATACCATGGTGTGATATATTGTAATTGTCAACGGAAGGGTGTAGAGGGAGGGAGAGGAGATGGAGGACGCCCAACATGCTTGGGAGAAGGAGGGAAGGCTTTCTGGGGTGGAGGTGGAGGGCAATCTAGAGCTGAAACTTGGAAGAAAAGAAAAAGCTTCCAGGGGTGTATGGATCATGTTGGAAGAAAACCATTACCAAAGGCTGTGTGGCATTAGGCTATATTGAAGGCACTGAGCTGTGCTACCAAAAGAGAGAGGCACTGATTTCCTATTCCTGCTTGTTTACAATGGGGCCAGTCAAAAGTCTTTAGTTTAGAATTTGATTACTGCTTCCTTTGAATTCTCACCCAAACCTCCTTGAGAACAGGTGCTTTCGAAAAGGCCACTTTTCCCCCTTGCCTGTCTTACCTCACCTGAGCAATAAATACAGTGCCCTTACCAATTAGTGCTAAATAATGGAAATTGACTATGAATTCATATTCATGGGAATATGAATGAAACTAAACAATGAATTGATGATGAAAGACTAAAATGGGAAATAAAAGTTGGACAATGGCTGGGCCAGACTGTGGAGAGCCTTCAATGGCAGGCTGCGGAAACTAGGCTTTGCTGGTGGTGGCGTTCGAGTCTGCCGCGGGCTAGGATTTAGGAGACAGGTCAGAGCTAGCGATAAGGTAGAAGCATCATCAGTATGCTGCTGGGGCATGAATTGAAAACAGTGAAATGGTGACCTCAGGAAAGAGAGAACCAGAAAAGAAGTGAGGGCTACATCTAGAATCTTGAGAGCACCACAGTTAGAGAGAAGATCAACACAGAAAAATGTATCTTTTTTTAATATGTGTTTATTTTTGAGAGAGAGGCAGAGCACGAGCAGGGGAGGGGCCGAGAGAGAGGGAGCCACAGAATCCGAAGCAGGCTCCAGGCTCTGAGCTGTCAGCACAGAGCCTGATGTGGGGCTCGAACCCACGAACCGTGAGACCATGACCTGAGCAGAAATCAGATGCTTAACAGACTGGAGCCACCCAGGCATCCCCAGAGAAATTTGTCTTTAAAAAAAAAACCTACCTGAAGCTTCAGCTGTCACATCTGTATATGGATATTAAAAGCACCACCTGGTCTGTCTGCTGCGAGGATTCAGTGAAATAATGGAGGAAAAGTGCTTAGCACAATGCCTCAATAAATATTAATTTTTGTTATTATTACAAGAGAATGGTTCTCTTTTTCTTTCATTGGGGTAAGGTCAACTGATATACAAATACTAATTGTTAATATATGCATCGATGATTTGTTGCCGGATGACTATGATATTTGAAGTGACAAACTCATTTCAGTGTTTGCCTTTTAATTAAAATGGGTATTTCAGCTTTTCTAAAATTCATTTTTGAAGGAACCCCCTACTGAGCTACAGCATCTTTGGCACAGCAGGGGTATACTACCATTTTTAAAAAGCCAGCTAACCATTAATGTCATAATTTTATATTTATCCTGCTAATTACAGCGAAGACAAACCTCAGTTTGTCCACGACTGTGCAAACAAACAAAGAAGCCTCAGCACCAAAGGGCAAGTTACTTGCAAATTTGCATATTAATTACTGTTTACTGCCTTTGCCCCCATGGCTGATTACTTCTCACAAAGTGCACGGTAGGTACTGTGGCTTGGATTGTCTGAGACCACCTGAAATGCAGCTTGTCACTCTCTGCACAGGCAAGGAGAAGGCCACAGTGCTTTCTTAGGAGTGGAGAAATGACCAGAAGGAAACAGTCCATGCTCCTGCCCAAGAGATCTCTCTGTGAGTAGCCACAGAGTTCTGAGTTGCATTTGAATAAAGACCAACCGACAACACAGACAGTCCTAGAGATTCTTACTCAAATAAGACTATCTTTGCTTTAACTTTTTTTTTTAATGTTTGTTTATTTTTGGGAAGTGGTGGGGGGAGCATAAGTGAGGGAGGGGCAAAGAAGGAAGGAGACAGAGGATCCAAAGCAGGCTTTGCACTAGGCAGCGAACCCGATGTGGGGCTCAAACTCACCTACTTCAAGATCATGACCTGAGCTGAAGTTGGATGCTCAACCGCCTGAGGCCTCCCCCTTCCCCTGGGTGCCTCACTTTAATGTGTTTTGGAGCCATATTATTCTTGATATATGCTATGCAATGTGAAAGATAATATATATTGTGTCTTATGCATTGAAAGGTTACTTGTGCGTTATAATTAAACTGTGGTCACAGTGCCCTGGAACGGAAGATTTCCTGAAGCTCATGAATCAACTTTGTTTCCTCAGTGCGGGCCCCAGCTGCCAGGACAGGGTGCTCTGGGAGGAGCACCGGCAATCCAGTCGTGTTTTCTCCTGAAGGTGTTGGACAGATGCGGACACTCTCGTTCCTAGCTTGGGAGGGGAAGTCTAGTGCGTACTGGAACATTTTAACTTGGTTGTAACTGGAGACAAAAATCACATTAGTTGGGTTAAAGGCAGTAAGTCTGAAAGAAACTCTTTGTGCTCGCAACTCAGAGAAAGCAAGAGCAGCCTCCTCTTGACACAAAGTCCTGATGGAAGCAGGAGAAAAATCAATGGAAAAAATTTAATCTTGACATAAGCATAATACATTATGCATGATAATCTTCAGAATTTGAAAGCCACTTAAAAGCAATCATCTGAAAAAGCGGTGACTGGTTTACAAGGTGACTTCAGCTTCCTGTAGTGTGTGAAAAATGTTTAGGAAGTACAGAAGTATAAAAACAGAACTCCTATCTGTTTTTAATCTCTAGAAATAAGAAAACAAATACTTTCACGGAGTGTATCAATAGCCACGTTTTGGGAAATTTCACGGTAATATAATAATAATAATAAATAATGATGATGATGATGATGATAATCATTTTTCAAGTGCTTGCTTTGTCCCAGGTATTTAATATGCATGGTCTCATTTAATCCTGTCAATGAAAAAGGCTATATTTTTTATCCCTGTGAAAACAGCTGAGACAGAAGCTCAGAGAGATTAAGGAACTTGCCTCAAATCACAAAAGCAGAATGTGGCAAGGCTGAAATTTGAACCTAGGCAGTCTGACTTTATGGGCCACCATGCCCCGATGCTTCTCATTTTATGCGTGAGGAAACTAGTTTATTTTCCTAATGCCCCAAGAGTGGTTGTAAAGTAAGGGTTCTATACCAGCTTCATGAGCTCCTTGAATGCCTTGTCTCTATAGTCTCCTATGCTACTCTAATTAAAACTGATGTTGCATTTATAATACCCTAATATCTTAGAGCAGAGGTCAGTGAACTCTGGCCAGTGGACCAAACTGGCCTACCACTTGTTTTTATAAATAAAGTTTTATTGGAACACAGGCATGCTCACTCGCTTATGTGTTATCTGTGGCCACTTTTGTGCTGCATCTACAAAGCTGAGTACTTGTGACAGATACTATAAGGTCCACGAACATAAAATATTTACCATCTAGCCATCTGCAGAATAAGCTTGTTGCCTCCTGACTTACAGAAAACACTTCTTTTCTTTTTCTAACTAACAGGTCTCCAGGAGCAGTAGCTCTGAGCAAGAGAGTTGGTGTCGTGATGCCTAGCCTGGCTAGCTGTGCTTTTTTTTTTTAAATCTGAGAGGTTGTTTGGGGCTAGTAGTGGCCAGGTCGACTCCAGGACAGAGGCTGTGGATGGCTTGTTACTGGTTATCGTTACTGGTCTTTGGTGCTTTCTCCTTAACTGTTCCCAGAACCCCAAGAAATAGCTACTCCCCACTATATCCCCAGAGATATAGCACACACATGGCAGATTATTGCTGAATTAATAGTTAGAAATATCTTGCCATTAGTCAGTCCATGAATTCTGTCTCCAGCCAGTCTCCCCTCCAATGGCACCTACACCCACTCACCATACTATGTTTCTGAAAACACCATTTTGGTCTTGTTATTTTCCTGATGTACATGACTTCTAGTAGCTTGCCCTTCTTGGCTTCTGGGATGGAATTCAAATTCATTAGCCTGGCAGTTACAATCTCTCCTCTGCTCCTTTCTCCACCCCTACTTACCATAACTCAATTGCCATGCAACACTTTCTGCTTGTTCAAGATTTAGCTCCTGACCATTTGACCACTTGGGGAGGTCAGGTTTGCTGGGTGGGCCAGATCACAGCGGGCTCTGGAAGAGGATTGACGTGTTCAAAACGATGCTTATGATATGCAAAAGAGCCTGTAGGGGGGAGAGACTAGAGGCTCGGAGGCCAATTAGGAGTCTATTTGAGGTGATAATTGTGTAGACAGGGGATATGAGAATAGAGAGGAAGGGACAAACTGGAGAGACATTTGAAGAACGCATCTTTAAGGATTTGATAAGTTAGTGATCTGAGGGATGAAAAAGAGGTAAGAATAATAGAAAGAACAAGGATTTTGGCCTTAGGACCGGTAGATTGTGTTGTCATTGACCAAAACTGATACTCTGGGAAGAGAGACAAGGTAAAGGGGATGAGAGAAAGTGAAGAGCATCTGGAAAGAAGATTCGGATAATCCTTGTGACAAGTTAGTGGTGTATATGGAAAAGGACATGTGGCATTAGTGTCAATTTGGGGGTCAGGACTAGAGATTTTGATATAATAAAGGGCTGACAAACTGACTCATTCATTCATTCACTCAATAATATTTATTTGGGCCAGCACAGTATGCCAGGTACAGTTATAGGTTCTTCTTCTTCTTCTTTTTTTTTTTTAATGTTTTTTATTTATTTCTGAGAGAGAGAGAGACAGTGTGAACAGGGGAGGGTCAGAGAGAGAGGGAGACACAGAAAGTGAAACAGGCTCCAGGCTCTGAGCTAGCTGTCAGCGCAGAGCCCTATGTGGGGCTCGAACCCACGAACCGTGAGATCATGACCTGAGCTGAAGTCGGACGCTTAACCGATGAGCCACCCAGGTGCCCCCTAGGTTCTTGGGGCATATCAGTCAACAAAACACAAATCCTTGCTTTCAGGAGCTTGCATTCTAGCAAGGGAGACAGGCAATAAACAATGAATGTAATAAATAAGTAAATTATATAGTGTAATAAGGTATTAAACACTATGGAAACAGAACAAGGGAAGGCAGGGTAGGGTGGCTGGAAGTTGTAGGGTGGGGTGAGGGCTGTTGCAGTTTTAAAGCTGATCCCAGACAACACCTAGAGCTTTTTTCTGTGATTAGTAGTTTGTTATTCATATTCTAACTACGGTGACAGAAGAAATTATAAGGCACTGGCTACTGTGTGATATTTCAATAAAGATTCTTCGGCGTGTCACATCTGGAGGCAATATGGAAAAAAAGGGAAACTTCTCATGGTTTCCATTTCCTGAATGAGTAGCACTACAATGAAATTCAGATGAGTTGAGGCTGATAATTTTCAGCAATTTAAATGTCCGTGCCTCTCCTAGAAGGAAAAGCTTATAAACAGTTGTTGTTTATAAACAGCGAGGTCAATAGGAAAGGTAGCCTCATTATCCACGTTCTTTTGATAGGCTTCCAGTTAGAGCAGACAGGTAGAAGGGGATAGATAGAAGACTGGAACATAATCACCTGGCTTGGAGTTTTTGTTCTTTTTGATAGCATGGGAGAAAGGTAAAAAGCTAATTTTATTCTTTCTTGGAAGACAGATTATCTGGGATGACAAAATTTTTTTGTAAAGATGAAGGATTCGAGCAAATACCTGGTGATGCCTGGGTACACGGACTCTATGTATCCACATTCTTCCCCTCTTGAGTTATTAATGATCAAAGTCTGCATTTGGGTCACACGATCTCCGTTTTCGTGTTTCTTCAACAGGATCTGTTGTACCGAAGATCCACTTTAGTTTCCGCGGCCTTCCGCTGCCAAGCCACTGCTTATTTAGGATCTTCAGAGGAGGGGAGATGTTTAAAAAGGAAGGAGGGGGAAAGGGTGGGATAACATGATTGGGACAATATCAGATGACACACTGGTGCAGATAACCAGAGGGGTATGTGTTATAATTCCAAAAGGGGCTCAGCTCTATTGAAAGCAGGGAAACTTAATTCTTTGATGTGGAAATGAGCTAAAAGGGAAAGGAAAAGGTGTGCATGTCAACTCTGGGCTTTTCAAAAATCTGTGTTGTTTTTTTTAAGCCAGTGACTCCCCCAGGTGCGTGGTGCAGCCTGATGCATAAAGGGACACCCGTTGTGCACCAGAACCAGGTTTCCCTCCCTTTGTGCTTACTCAAGCAGCCACAGCAGCCTGAGGTTGGCAAGGTAAGATCTTGGCTTCCTGGAAAAATCTTGGGAAGAGCTCAGCGTCAGTCAGAGTATATTTGGGTCTGCCAGGTACATGTTCAGTAGAACAGAAGGACTTGGGGTTTGAACTTTTTAAAAAAATATTTATTTCAATCCCAGTTAATGTACAGTGTTAGATTAGTTCCAGGCTGAACAGTTTTTTAAAAGAAAGTTTTTAATGTTTATTTTTGAAAGAGTGAGCATGAGTGGGGGAGGGGCAGAGAGAGACCAGGACAGAGGATCCCAAGTGGGCTCTGCAATGACACAGGGACCCCAGTGCGGGCCTGGAACCCACGAACCGTGGGATCGTGACCTGAACCAAAGTCAGATGCTCAGCTGAGTGAGACACCCAGGTGCCCCAAGGTTGATCGGTTTTTAATGTAAACCTTTCTGTGCTCAGAGAAGTGGGCTCCCATGCACCCATCTTTGGAAGGAAACCACTTTCAGTAAGAAGGGCCCTCGCCGGAGTATATCCTTGGTGGAAATGACATTTGTTTAATATTTTGTTAGTGATTTCTACCTCTTGCACCTATTTAATTCAGTTACATTTGTTAAACTCCTAGTTGGTGCTTAGGACTCTGGGAGGTGCTCTGGATTATCACAAAGGAGTAAATCTGAATGAATGACAAAACAAAATGAAACCATTTCCCAAAAATCTTCATAGGAATTCCACTATGGGAATCTATGAGAAAGTATGAACCCCAGATTAGTGATGACCCCTTCCATTCCTCATGCTCACACGCACACACAAACACACAGAGATGAGCTCAGGTAGAAGCACCGTCTGGATAAAAATCCCCAGACCTCTCTGCACAGGGCCAGTTGGCTTGGCCGGACTACCTGATGTTGCCTCCTTGATGAAATGCTGATTAAGCTGCTTTGTGCCCCATAATGGACCGATGGGTCATTTCTCTGTTTCTTGTCAACTTCAAACAGGCTGGCCAGTCTGAGTTTGTTTTAACTCTACGGACCTCAGATGCCTTTTGTCTTTATCAGACTTTATTCTTATCTTTTCAGAAATGGAACGGTTTCTCTTCCTGTTTCCTCATTTTTTTCCCCAAAAGGCACAAACTTGAAAAGACAGGAAAAGCACCCAGTTTTGTTTTGTTCCTAAATATGAATATTATAAATTCATATAATTTTCCAAAGTCAGTCCTTTTGGTGTGTCATCGGCAGGGAATTCCATCTCAATCTACCTTGAAAGGTGACTGAATCAAACAAGCATTTTGGTGAGTATCTGCTTTGTATCCAGCTTTGTTCTGAGGGAGTTAGAGATGAAGTAGGATTTGGCCCTGCCCTTGAGGAGTTTAAAATCTAATTGAACAAGAGAGGCAACACTAATTAAGCCAAGATTGACTTCTGAGTTTTTGAAGAAGCATTCTTGGCTTCAGTGTTTCTATGTATAGTGACCAAAAGGATCTGTTTGCTTTAATCTATGTACCGGTAGATGTAGTTGTTTATGAAAAAAAAAAAAACATCTCTCTAACCCAAACCAAGGGAATGCAATTTAGACACTGGGGATGCTTTAACTAATTTTCAAGCTAATTTGCTTTACCTAGTTCTTTTCCGAATAGTACTTTGTTCCAGACTCCGTGACTTTACACAAACAGGAAGCACCCACCGGATTGTCCTGCTACTTGTTCTGGAAGGTAAAATCATATCAGGCATGAATTCAGCTATCAGGGAGATCACTCCCAAGCTTAGTAGGTGAGACAGGATGTGAGGGAGAACATCATCGGTGCACAGGAGTTAGGACACGAGGGGGAGGGTCACTGGTGCACAGGAGCAGTCAGAACCATGGGGCCAGTCACCAGGGTCTTACCCTGGGAGGTTGGGAGAAACACTTCACCGCTGTTTCTTCAGGGTTACTTCATCTCCCCACATCATGATATCCTGTAAAGATTGTGGGAAATGCTTTGGGTCCTCTGGATGAAAGGTGTTTTATATAAGGTCCATAAAAAATTTCTGGATAAGTTTAGAAAAAATGATAATGTCGATTATAATAATATCTAGCATTTATTGAGTGTCTTTTATATGGTTGACACTAAATTAATGATGGGGAATACAGCTCTGATCTGTAATGCTGTTTTATATCTTTGAGTCCCCAAATGATGAAAATATGCATTTCCAAATGTTTATAATCTGTTCATAATTGTTAGTCTAGTGGCGGTTTCATGCAAACTCATTATACTGTCCTCTCTACTTTTGTGTTTTGAAATTTTCCATAATAAAAGGCTATGCCAAAAAGGAAGGAGCTATATAAATGTCATTAACCTAAGTAATGCCTCAGATAAAAGATGAAGGAGAAGAAAGAAGGAGTCAACATTGCTCTAGTGTTTACTAACGTGACAGATTCTTCACATTTACTCTTTGGGACTGAACTGTGAGCCCATTTTGCAGATGAGGCTCAGAGATATCTCAGGACTTTTTTAAGGGGCTGAACTCTGGCCAGAGCTTATGTTCTTTCCAATACACCACACTGCTCTAGTGGTCCGTATGGCTTCTAACGGCAGATCCTCGTGACCTACCTTGGCAGTCCACGAAGCCAGTGGAAGAAAGAAACCACAGCGCTACTACTTCTCAAAAGTCTCTTGGACCTCCTTCCAGTCCCAAACCAAATAGAGTGTTCTGAAACAGAAAGACACATATGCTTTAAGAAAAATTTCAAAACAGTGTATGAAAACTGTCAAAGCACTGGTTAATGATGATTTCTTTCTGATGGGGATGTCTTTATTTTTTAAACATTTATTTATTTTTGAGAGAGAGAGAGAGAGAGAGGGAGAGCGAGCTAGGAGGGGAGGGGCAGAGAGAGAGAGACAAAGACTCTGAAGTAGGCTCCAGGCTCTGACCTGTCTGTACAGAGCTCGATGCAGGGCTGGAACTCACGAACTGCGAAATCATGACCTGGGCCAAAGTCATACGCTTAACTGACTGAGCCAGCCAGGTGCCCCTAGAGGAGGGATATCTTTAAATGTTCATTCTGTGTGGGCACGTGGGTGTGCCCGTGCGTGTATAACATGTGAGACTTTGGGGTAACCAACATTTATTCCTAGACGTTTCACAACCTTTCTCTAAGGTTTGCTATGAGCCCTATTTTACAGATGAGAACAACGAGGTTGTTGCTGAGAGAGGTCAAAGTTGGCAGCAGCAGCGTCTTGGTGAATGCTACCTAGGAGCAGATTGGGGTACAGCTGGATTCAAATTCAGGCTGCCCTGACCCCGATTGTATACTCTCACCTTAGAATCAGATTCTTTGTCCTGTGGAAACAGCTTCTATGAAAGGCAAGAGAGGGTCAACCAAATTCCTCCATCGGGCCTGGGAGCTGGGTCTAACAGAATGTCAGTTTCTTCATCATCAGGCAAAAACTCCCTTGAGACTCTGAATTCCGTCTGCAGGAACCAAACCGAACAGAAGCGAATTGTCCCATCTGTTGTCAAAACCATCCTCCCTGACTTCAAAGGATCCCGGCTATGGAGGGAGAGACCCCTGAGGTGCAGAGAGAGATGGAAATGGAGCCCCCAGCCCTCCTATCAGCCGCTTCGGTCTCTGGGGGCTGGAGCCGCATACAGCCACTGCGTGTCATCCCAGCTGACTTCTCTTTGAATCTGAGGCTCTTCTCAACCCCTGGCCTTCCCCATCAGCCCAAACACACCCAAGGCCCAACTTCTGTTTGAAGTAGATGTGCGACTCTTCACACGCTGCCTCTGCAAAGGTGCAATGGGATTAGAGGAAGCAGGCTCCCCGTGGGGCCACCTAAGCCTCAGCCTGCAGTGAGAGCCTTTAGCCACTCACAGGGTGATAATGGCATTCTGGGCTTTTCCACAGGGATTCCTCGGCCCCTGAGGGATCTTAATTAAAGCTGCTTTGTGGGTGTTGGAGGGAATCATGGGCCCAGAACTCAGTGTGGTGGAAGCTTGTTTTGAGTTCTGGTTCAGTTTCTGCCTGGCCCCAGAGAGGAGCCAAGGAGAACAAAGGAAATGGACCAATTGTCTCAATCCTAAAGCAACAGCCTCTGCTTTCGAAAATGTTAGTAACCTAGAGCTCTGCTGCAAAACATCTTCCTCAGTCATTTCTCGCTGCTAGTGTGAAAATGATCAGGAAACCATGCTGGAAATCGCTCATAATACCATGGGTTGGAGCGATGCTTTCTCTTTCTCCTTTCTGAGATTGTTCTAAGGAAAAGGTAATTGTAAAGTAATTCATTAGCTTGAAGTTTAATTATGTATATTAGTTACTACCTTTCAATGACTGATATTTAGATGAGAATGTTAAATAATCTTGCTATATAGTAAGTATCTCCCTATAGCCTTTTTTTTTTTTTTTTTTTAGAGAGAGAGTGAGAGCATGAGAGGGGCAGGGGGAAAGAGAGAATTTTTTTAAATTTATTGTTTTTATTTTACTTTTGAGAGAGATATAGGATGCGAGCATGGGAGGCGCAGAGAGAGAGGGAAACACAGAATCTGAAATAGGCTCAAGGCTCTGAGCTGTCAGCACAGAGCTTGATGCAGGGCACAAGCTCACAGACTGTGAGATCATGACCTGAGCCAAAGTTGGACACTTAGCTGACTGAGCCACCCAGGCACCCCAGAGAGAATCTTAAGCAGGCTCCATGAGGCCAATGCAAGGCTTGATCCCAAGACCTTGGGATCATGACCTGAGTTGAAATCAAGAGTCGGAAGCTCGACTGACTAAGCCACCCAAGTTCCCCTCCCTATAGACATTTAAAGTATAGCTTTTAGGGGAGTAAATATTTTTTTAAAAAGACAATAAAAAGTAAAATATAAGATCCCTCTCCCTGTAAAAAACAGTTTTTATAAATGTCATGATTTTTTTGTGATTTTACTTGAGTGTGACTTTTTAGATATAATTATGGCATATGTCTGCTTTGAAAATATTACTTTGCTGACTGAAGTAGTTGTTTCACATTCTGGAATTATATATATATATATATATATGTATATATATATATATATACATTTGGAAATTTAGAAATACATATATTTGAAAATATACATGGAAATATGTGTATATTATGTATATATACATACATATATATATGTATGTATTATTTAATTACTGCCAGTTAAAATCCCCGACCATAAACTTCATGAAGATAGGGATTATGTCTGTCTGTTCACCGCTGTATCCCCAGTGCCGTCATGTATTAGGATTACATATCTGTTGAATAAATGAATGATTACTTAAAGAGGTACAAGGTAGTGATGATGGTATGTATTTGTTTTTATCTTATGGGAATGCCTGCTTCAAAATGTTTTTCTCTCATGAAAGAGACTCAGGCTATAATTAGATTTTGTTACTTTAAGAAATCACTAGTGCTCATCTACAAATAAAAACGTTTGAAAATGTTCTGCGGATTACAAAATTATATGTGTAATAGTTTGTTACTTCAGGAGATGGAGAATTTCAGATAATTATGTACCCGTCCCAATACAGCAGAGTAAGGGCAAAACCCACCAAATACAATTCTTTAAAGTGACCACTTGTCTCTGAAACACGTTTAAATTTTGCCTGGGAATGAAGTCGTTTCATGGTATTAGTAAAGGCCATGCTCTAGGGTATTTGCACACGTGGTTACGTACCACCTTCCATCTGTAAATGGCAGAGGTAAGGGACTCAAGTCTGAGGTTGGTGGAGACCTCAGTGATGAAGACCATGGGGGAATGCAAGTCACTCCCACAACGAGTGTTTGGAACTTAGGTCATGCAGTATAGGAAGCTGAGCTTTCTGAAGAACTCACCCCCAAACTTCATGTGCTGCTTCAACAGAAACCTGGTGACAGGGAACCTTCATCACAATGCTAAAACAGTTAACAGATAACCTTTTCTTCCAGGAATAAGGAAGTGTGTGGTTGTGCACGAGTCAGTGAGGGTGGAAAGAGCTATTTCACAGCCTTGCAAACAAGACCAGCATTGTCAAAAGTCTGCTGTTTCCACCACCATTCCTTGGTTCCCCTCTGCCCTCAAAAAGAGTTTTAAAGTGGTCAGGGCCATGATGTTGCCCAGTTTTGCTACCAACTTTTCCTTTTTCTTGATCTTTTGTTTCAATGTCTGCTTTCTTTCCCCTAAGTGCTCACTGAAGCCTGATTGTGGGGTCAAGCTATAATTAGTTTATATATGAAGTTTAATTCACTGTGGCTCTTTTGGCATTAGACTCAAATGGGCTTTGATGTCTGGCTGGAGCTTTGATCCCAGACCCTCGAATGGTGGTCATCACCCCAACTCAAAGGATTGCCCTTTATTTTTTTCCCCTTCTATTTGGAGACAGCTTTTCCCAATTACATCATTTGTGTTTGTTTGGCCATAAAAGCTGCAAGGCATCATTTTGTTGTTTTGCTCGAGAGCAAAACGTGCAATTGATGCTCCTTATTTTGCCCGGCTGCAGTAGAATGTTCACTGCTGGATCAGGCGTTTGTAGAGGGATTCTCAGACTTTGGTGGGGGTGCCGGTGGGAGGGTTCTGCCCAAGGGCAAAGGGTCAGACTGTGTGATCTGAGGGACCCTTCCTGGCTGTGCCCAGGAAATATCTCAAAGCATAAACTACCCAACTACGACATACTGAGTCAAGACTTTTCATGTTAGCAATTTTAATCTTACCCCCCAGGTCCCCCAGGCGTCGGATCCACTCCATCTTGAGTGCCAGGCTGAGTGGAGACTAACAGCTTTTCTGAGAAACTGAGGCTTGGGTGGGGCGCCTAAACAAAAGAACTAACTAGGGCTGCCCAGTACTGGAAAGGAGAGATAACAAAGTAGCATTCGTGGAGAAAGAAGTACCAGCACCTGCTTTAAAAAGCAGAGAAAGAAAAATCAAAACAGCAGGAGGAAGTGAGATCCTTTTGGCAACAGAAGGGAGCTGTGAGCCCTGGGTGATTACCTTCAACCGCCTCCGGAATACCTGCCACCAAAACAAAGAATCAAAGAGGAAAGAAAAGCCAGGACTAGACTGGAGAGGAGAAACTTCGGCTGTTTGGAAGAGAAGAGGGGCAACTCAGCTAGTCATGCTTAATCTGATGACATTGGGCGTTTTCAGAAACAAAACAAAACAAAACAAAACAGGAAAGCCCCCAAAACTCACACACACAAACAAAACAATTACAGCATTGAGCTCCTTGCTTCTAATTTCACTTGACAGCCCAAGTTTGTTTTAATTGGCATGTGAATGAACAGCATTATTTATTAATGTGTAATGGATACTTTGGAGAGCATAACCTCTTTTTCCTGTTTGTGACCATTTTACTGGTGGAACCATTTGAATACATTAGTTTTAATATTTAAACTTGCTGGGAACACTTTTTCATGGAGATGTACAAGCTGTTATGGCAAATGGTTTGCTTTGGACTAATGAGCCAGCTCCAAGTGGCATTTGGTGGGGAGGGGGGCGGGGTGGTGGGGAGGTTTGGAGACATAGCGACTTGTCTGCTCTAACAAGATTTATTAGTAGGGTGTAAAACATGTTTCAGCTTTTTCCCCCTGCCCACCCCCCCAGCTATATAAATATAGTTGTCAATGTGTGACATAACCCAGGCCACAATAATAGACTCCACCCAGCCAAAAGAAGTCTAATTCAGAGCTAGAAAGCAAGAAGCTTGCTTAGAAATTAATAGAATGAGACAATGATGAGGACATGGGTGAGTGGCCTTTGGCATGCAGGAACTGTCATTATTCCTCAGTGCCTACTGAAGTTATGGAAGAAAATTAGTCCCTGTGTTCCCGAGAAAAGTGTTGGGCACACAGTTGGCATAAAGAAGAGGTGACCTGAATAGAATTGATTTCGTATGCTGATGAACGCTTCAACGTAATTCTGTTTTTAGATCTAATAAACAACCTTGTTAATTAGGAATCATGGTTGTAGTGTAGTTTCTTTAATGTTGGTGAGGGATGGCAATGGGGAGGTCAATGGAGGGTGGCAAGGGAACTTTTTGTGTTTTTGTTTTTAGTAAATATTGGGTTGATTCTACTTGTTGCAGAGATTAAATGGGTGCTATTAATTTAGATAGTATGTTAAGGTAAAAATTTACAGTCAATATTTTCTTGATTCTCTAGAGAACATCAGTTGAATGCTTGCAAGGCACTATTTTGAATACGGTAATACTAAGAGGGTATTAAAACAGCCTCTGCCTTCAGGGAACTTTTATAATGTAATTGGAGAGAAGAAATACACATAAATACCTACATATATAGATATGTGCGTACACACCCAGATAAATAACCGAACAAACCGTATTTGGCAAGAACCAGATATTCCTACAATTAACCAGAGTTTAGAAGAGGGAAGTGAACTGATCTTGGAGGGAAGGTTAGACCACACAGGGTAGAAAGAGCAGCTGGGCAAAGGTGTTAGAGCCTGAAATAATGATATAGGATGCATTCCTTCACACAGCACTTTGCCTGAACTTCAGCAGGTTGTGACTTGTTGGATTTTTCTGAGACTCTTTGATGTATTGCTTTTAAAATAGATAATGGTGCTTTTCCATGGACAAGCCAGCTAGCGGCCTTTCCAGACCTCTCCATCCCACTGAAATTCCCTGTGACCAGTGTCCCAAGCAGAGGTGACCATACCACAAATGCTACCTCGGGGGAAAGTTTATAGGTCTCTCTGGAGGGGGAAAAAAGTCACAACTCATATAATCCTTACTATCTACGTGCTTGCCGCATTGTAAACGCACACCCTCACCCTGCCCCACAAATACATATTATATAGTATATATCACTAGAATTCTTACAACAGGCAGGTTCTGTTAGTAGCTCCATTTTACAGTTGGGGAAAGAAAGGCATAGAAAGTCGAAGTAACTTGTTTGCACAGCTAGTCAAGGCTGGAACAGGATTCACATTCAGACAGCCTGATTTCAGAGTCTGGGCTCTTGCGTTTGCCCAAGATCGCAAATAACAACAATAAAAAGCCCAAACAAAAACCAAAGCGCGCAGGCGCGCGCGCGCACATTAAACCCCAGGCTCGTAAAAGAATTGATGCAACCGCTTGCTTTACAGCGACATCCTCCTGCCTAATTTTATATGCCTTTCGTGAAAATAAAATAAAATAAAATAAAACCGCAACAGAACTGCGAGTGAGACAGTTTGAGAACGACATTGCACTGTGCTCTGGTATTATTGCCTGCACAGCTGTGCCAAGCGGAGCCAAAGAAACCGAGCCCACAGACGTGGTCTCTGAACACACGCGCAGTACCTTGCTTGGCAAGGTGAGAGAAAGCGAAATCAACGTGAGTGGATGCGAACAGTGGACGTGGGGGGAAAGGGTTAAGACTGTGAGCTGCAACTCGGTCGAGTTTCAGAAAGTTCTCTGGGGAGCCCAACGGCCGCGTCCCTCCGCGACCCTGCCTGCGAGGCCGACTGTAACAGGATGCTGGGGCTCGAGGCGCTCGCCCCTTGCTTTGTGCGAGGGGAAAGAACCAATGAGGAGCGAGGCAAAAATTGGGTGCAGTAAACCCGAAAAGGGGGCGAGGAGGCCCGCGGGAAGAGCGGGGGAGGAGACGGGGAGGGGCGGGGAGGGCCGAGCGAGGAGGAGCCGGCGCTGAGCGCCAGCGGCGCCCCTGACAGGAGAGGGGGAAGCCTGGGGGAGCGCGGCTCGGAGCGCAGGGGCCGGCGCGGGGAGGCGGGCGCCAGGAGGGGGTTTGCCGGGCCGCCGCGCGTGACGTAGCGCCGGGCAGGGCGTTATCAGCTGCGGGGCCGCGGCGAGGGACGAGCGGCGACAGCGGACGGCGCCGCCCGGGCCCGGACGGCTGCAGCCCGCGGCCGCGAGCGGGTCCCGAGCGCGTCTGGCGGTCGCCCCGTCGCTGAGCCCCGACTCGGGGCGGCATGAGCCCCCGGCCGCAGCCCTAGCGCCCGCTCCTCCGCCCCGGGGCGGCCGGGCTGCGGTGACGGGCGCTCGCTGCAGGGGTGGGGGCCATGAAGCCGAGTGCGGCCGGGACGGCGAGGGAGCTGGAGCCGCAGGCGCCGGCCCGTGGTGAGCAGCGCGCGGCGGAGCCCGAGGGGCGCTGGCGGGAGAAGGGCGAGGCGGACACGGAGCGGCAGCGCACCCGGGAACGGCAGGAGGCCACGCTGGCCGGGCTGGCGGAGCTGGAGTACCTGCGCCAGCGCCAGGAGCTGCTGGTCCGGGGCGCCCTGCGCGGCGCCGGGGTCGCGGGAAGCGCGGCGCCCCGCGCCGGGGAGCTGCCGGGGGAGGCGGCGCAACGCAGCCGCCTGGAGGAGAAGTTCTTGGAAGAGAATATCTTGCTGCTGCGGAAGCAGTTGGTAAGCGGTGCCTGGATGGAGATAGGGGCACGGCTGTCCCTGCGCGGGGACAGGGGTGCGGGCAGGTGGCCTGGGGGCGGGGGAGGGGGGAAGCGGGCGCCAGGGCGCGCGTGGCCCGGGAGACTCTCCACGTTCCGGGACCCCCATTCCTGCGTGGGCGCACGCGGCGCGTGGGCCGCCGTCGCCCACGCGTTCCTGGCTGGTCCCCGCTTTGTGTCAGGTGAGGGGCTGGCGACCCCGCGCGGCTTGCGGGGAGGGGGTGGCAGCCCTCCCCTCCGGCTCTGCCTTCCGGATTCTTGGAATCGCCTCGTTGTAACCTTCAAATCCCTTAGTTCGACGAACGCAACGGCCTCTCCCCGAATGTTTGCAAACCCTCCTTTAAAATGCCATTTCTTTTGGAGGTCTCAGCTTCGTGTCCTCCCGCCGAGAAGGGACAAAAGCCGAGGAGGGGGCGTGGGGCGAGGTTAACTGTCCAGCGCTGAATTTTACGATTCCGCGGAAGCGCACGTAGGGAGCCCTGCCCCTCCCAGGGCGCTGCCCCGCACGCCAGCTTTTGCCTGGGCTGCTGCTTCATTTCATATATAGAAGCCTTTTGTATGAGGCAGCGAACACAGATGCAAAGGATAGAAATTTGGCTGGAGAAGAGTGCCCCGTCCTCTCGTATTTTATGTGACTGGTGGTGGAGGGGGAAGAAGAGAGAAGCTGCTCTTAGCATTTCTCTTTTACTGGATTTCCGTCAGTGTCCCAGTCCTATGCCATCTTCGTTCGTGGGGAAGGAAAAGAACTTTGGCGCTTAATGTATTGATGAACAGCTTTTGACCCCGCCTCAGAATAATGGCGGCAGCTTTGTTATGGTGACCTCAAAAATGTAGTTTTGGAGACAGAGGGGAAAAAAAAAGAATCTTTTTCTGACCATGTGATACGCTCTGAAACTAGACACATGCTAGATAATGTCCCTCCTCCTCCAATACCGAACATAGTGATGCTGTGTGGTTATTTGTCAAAGGGTTTCTTGTATTATCTCTTTTCAGATAACTTCTCTCTTTCCAGTCTCTCCCTTTCTCTATCTCTCAGCATCAAAGTACTTTTACTTGGGTTCATTTTTCTTGAAGAAACTCATTCTGGCAAACAGGCATATATGGTTTTTGTCTACAAGCTTTTTAAATCAAAGGACAGACAGGAGGAATAGACATCCCAGTTGTATCTATTTTTAAAGGATGTATCCTGGTTTGTACAATACCCATTTGGCATTTTACTGTTTCTTTGGTAGCAGACCAGATTTGCAGTAACACTGGTTTGACGCTGTTCTTGCTGGTGATGCCTAGTCATTGACATTTTGTGCATTGTCTTCTACAATAGCACCTTTTTGTCTTCACGAATCTCAAGATTGTGAGTGGCACATTCCTGTTGTCCCCTGGAGGGGAGCAAGACAGCATGTCAGGAGAATTTCAGTCTAGTCAGTGTTCGTGGTACTATTTTCATTTGTAGACTTGGCATTCATGATTTGAACCAGATGCCTTTCTCGTTCTTTTGCTTTTCCAGCAATAGGAAGCGCTAGGTGGCGGTGTGAGTTAGCACTACAGATCTGTCATCTTTGGAAACCTGAGTTGAGTTCAAATCTTGATGGACCTTCCCTTGAGGGTTTTGGATTTTGCTAGCTCACATTATACTTGGCACTGGCTATTAGTATTAGTTTCTCACTTTCAAAGGCCCTAAGACTGATTAAACCCCACAAAGCAACTAATAGAAGACAAAACTCTGCAGGACATTTGGCCAGAAAATCTCACCTAAGTAAGAGTATAGTGTATTGTAGGAAATCTGTTACACTCTGACTTCAAATTAAAGACTCTGCTGTGAAGCACTGTTTTGTAAGACATTGGGTGTACACACAGGGTTTAAAAGAATCACACTGTGTTTTCTTATCTTTACCTGTACAAAGTGAGTTTGCATATATCAGTTGAAACAAAAAGCAAGTCCTGTTTTTATGAAGAAACTTTCTAGTACTCCAAAAGGTAAGATAGTGAAATTAAACACAGGACATATTCTTGAAGATTTTTTTTTTCCTTTTTAAAATTTCAGGTCATCCAGTAATAATTTTGGTTTTGGAAGATTTCATGAACTCTTCAAATGGTAATTTGAATACCCAGAGCAGACTTGCTGGTTCCTTGTCACCAAAATGAGTTCATTTTTCCTTTTTTTGTTTTTTCCCAATCAGAATTGTTTGAGGAGAAGAGATGCTGGTTTGCTGAATCAGTTGCAGGAACTAGACAAGCAGATAAGTGACCTGAGACTGGATGTAGAAAAGACGTCTGAAGAGCACCTGGAGACAGACAGTCGGCCCAGCTCCGGTGAGTGTGAGACGCTAGGACAGAAGCCTGCACTCAAGTTCTACTTCAGGCCACCGTGTTTAACATTCCCAGACCTGCACAAGGCAATGGAGTTTGTTTCTAGCGCAGAGAGAATAAAAAAAAAAAAAAGCAGTCTGCCATTCAGTTGTATGAGAGGGAAATAATACCAGATGACCGACCAAATTTTTAATAATGAGATTGATCTGACTGGAGTCCCCTGAGTTTAAAAATAAAAGCTTCTATTCAAATTTCTGGAAGAGCAGTCCTCCTTTGAAACTTGAGAAAGTCAGAACTGGGCTAGAAAATTAGTCACACTTCAACTTCCTGAGACCACTTCAAAAGTGTTTTTTTTTTCTTTTAAGCCATTTGGCTCCTTAAATAGATTTTTTTTTTCCTTCAAATTATTCTTTCTGAAACATTCATGATAAGGTTGAGGCTTTGATGGATCTAAGTCTCTCTCCTTGCACATCTTTAAAGGTGGGGTCAAAGAGGAAGGTCAGTTTGAGGGTGAGAATAGCTTTGAAATGTACCCGTCGATACGGGCTCTTTGCCTTTTCCTAAGGATTACTTGAAATAAAACCATACAACCGCAACACTAAGTCCAGTGAACCAAAATTGCTCCCCCACTCCACCAAAGTGTCCCTTTCCTACCTTTTCTAGATGATTAATCCTTTTCCTTTTAAGTACAAATGTATGCTATTGCTTGACATCGTCTTAATTCCAAATGGTGTTTTTATTTGTAGGGTTTTATGAGCTGAGTGATGGGGCTTCAGGATCCCTTTCCAATTCCTCTAACTCGGTCTTCAGTGAGTGTTTATCCAGTTGTCATTCCAGCTCCTGCTTTTGCAGCCCCTTGGAGGCAACCTTGACTATCTCAGATGGTTGCCCCAAATCTGCAGGTAAGACTTTTTAGAATTGATAGACATTTTCAACTGGAAAGGGTCAAAGGCCCTTAACGATTATCTAGCTTTAACCCCTTCTACCAACAGAAAAACAAAAGGTCAGAGAATTTCATCGACTTGCTACATTTCATGACCTAGCTTTACATTCTGATGGTAGCAAGACCGCTCCTCTTTAGGAATCCTGTCCCAACATTACAGGTCTTGAGCTCTGTGAGCCTTTGCTGGGAGTTTAACTTGTTTGCGTTTCTTTGGAAAGCCACTTTGGATCTCTTTTTTTCTTTCTCTCTCTCTTTTTTTAATCATTTAAAGCTAAAGCTTACACTAAGGCAAATATATCTGTCATGTCAGACCGCTTGGCACTCCAGGGAGCAGTGGTTCCCTCCCTGTTCTCCAGAATGTCTTGCATGATGGCAGCTGTCTTTTTTCGCAGGTGGGTGAGATGAGATTCCAGTGGGCCATGTGCCATTGTCCCCCCACTTTGGGCTATCCTTGCAGTGACCTCGGGAGAGAGTCATGCTTTTGTCGGTATTGGAAGTTTCTGCATTTCCACTATGTGTCAAACACCGTATTGGATGCTCTGCATGTATTTCTCTCCTTTGAATCCTCTCAATAGTTCTGCAGGGGTGCAAGTATTGTTAGCTCCCATTTATATGTCAGAAAAATGAGGGCTAGTTAGGTTGACAGGTTCATTGTTTAAGGTTAGGTTCTAGTGAGTGGCAGAGGCAGGATTCAAGCTCAGGACCAGCTGTCAGGTCCATGTTTTTCTACCACACTAAGGGAATTCAGAAATTTCTGTGTTCAACCTTCTCATTGAACAGAGGAGGCATTTGGTTTCGTAAAACAGTTCGTAAGAGGCTCCTCATTTTCTGAATGGCAGAATTGTTGCTGAAACTAGGGACTCCTTTTTCAGTTCTACTTTACTGTGATTCCTCAGAAGAGCAGAGAAGATCTGGAGGGCTGTAGGTGCTATAGCACAGGTCACTGCACTCTTGCTTCGTCTGTGTTCTCCGCTTGGGTGTAAGGCTGAACTTTTGAGATCCAAGCAGTGCAAACCTAACGCCAAACAACCGAGGCTGCTAATTGGTGTCTCTGTGTTTGTACATTGTGCTGTCAGCAGCACTCATTTGGGGTAGCACACATCTGTGTTATCTGGAGTGTCTAGGCCTCAAGTTCACTGGTAATTGCTCCCCTTCACTCTGCAGATCTGGTTTCAGAGGGGAACTTTAAAACCCATTAAAGGCGTTTGGTATAGGTTTTCCTTGAAGACAGACCCCTGATCTCCCAAATGCCAGTTCTTGACATAATTGAGGCAGTTGTACTGGGCCTTGAAGACTGAGATGTCTGTCTTGTTCCTTAACTGTAAGTAGTAAAAAGGGACAGAATAGTAAAGGGACAGAATAGTAAAGTGTGGGTAAATGTAGGGCAGTGCTTTAAGTAGGGCGAAGATACGGTAGTAGAGGAGGAAAGATGGCCAGTGATACTAGCTAGAAAGGTTTCTTCCCCTTGTTGCAATAAGCTATTGGGAGTGGAGGTGGGGGAGAGGGACACAGCACTTTTTATATGATAATTATCTTTTCTTTGCAAATGAATCATGTCATTACTAGGTCCAGACTGTATTTTTCCCCAGGACTGCTAATTGTCATTGAAGGTCATGGAGCTTTCCCTTAACTTAAATAATTTGCATAGAATCTGGCACATAGTAAGTTTTCAGTATTTGAGTGAATAAGTATAATTCAGGATATCTTAAATAGCTATAAAAACTTTGATTTTCTCTAAAGTTCATTAAAGGGATTTGATGTTTATAATAGTCATCAAGGAAAGACATAAAAATCATTTAGTTCAGCAAGAAAGCTTGATTTCATTGTATTTTGGCATCTACTTTTTTAAGATGTGGAAAATTTATTCATTAATACTACGGCTCAATCTCTTAAAACCATATCAAGGATTCCTTCCCGCTTAAAAAACATTGTCTTTTTTTTAGTGTCATTCTTGAAAATATAGAGTGATTATTATTTACATTTGGTTACTCTCCAAATAAAATTCGATCAGTTCCTTTGACTTTTCAATTGACAGTTATACTTGAACATATGTCAGTAAGAATTGGGTCTAGGGGCACCTGGGTGGCTCAGTTGGTTAAGCAACTGACTTCAGCTCAGGTCATGATCTCATGGTTCATGAGTTCAAACCTCACATCAGGCTCTGTGCTAACAGCTCAGAGCCTGGAGCCTGCTTTGGATTCTGTGTCTCCCTTTCTCTCTGCCTGTCCCCCACTCGTACTCTGTCTTTCTCTTTCCAAAAAGAAAACCATTACAAATTTTAAAAAAATGAATTGGGTTTAAAAAAATAGAAAATGAAGAGAAAGCTTAGAGAAAGTAGAGTTTATCTGCAGTATTTTAAGAGGAAACCAGGAATAGAACACAAAGGGTAGCATACAAAGAATGACTCAAAAAATGTTTCTTTTTCCAGTTATAAATACAGTGCATACTTACTGAGAATTTAGAAAATAAAGAAGAAAGTAAATCTCACTTGCTTTCTCACTACATGGCAACGCTACTATTGGCATCTTGGGGTGCCTCATCTCAGAATTTTTTCTTCACATATAAGAAAAGTATATGTGACTAAATCTGACTAAAATCATAATCATAGTCTGGTATTATATCATGCTTTTCATGAACCTTTAAAGCATATTCCCCATATTATTTGAATACATTAAATATTCAAATTTGAATGCATTAAAATTTTTTTTAACATTTATTCATTTTTGAGAGACAGAAAGAGAGCGCAAGCGGGGATGGGGCAGAGAGAGAGGGAGACACAGAATCCAAAGCGGACTCCAGGCTGTCAGCACAGAGCCCAACATGGGCCTTGAACTAAGACTGCGAGATCATGACCTGAGCTGAAGTCGGATGCTCAACCAACTGAGCCACCCAGGCGCTCCATTAGTTTGAAAGTATTTTTAATGACTGAATATTTTTCCTTCAGAGGATGTATCCTATCTTGTTACAAATATTTTTGTTAAATATTTGTTTCCCTCATCCAGTACTATGGGCTGTATGTAAAATACGGCAGCAGCTTGTAGGATTGATTCTTTAGCATTCTCTCTCTCCCCATGAATGTGTTTTCATAGAAACTGGCCTCAGTCAAGCTGGTGCTGACCAATTCATTTCTTCAGGGTGTACCTTTAAATGTTTTTCAGATCTCATAGGACGGTTGGAATATAAAGAAGGCCGCTGTGAAGACCAGGCCTCAGGGGCAGTTTGCCATTCCCCCTCCACATCACAATTTAATTCCCTTGGTGTCATTGCAGATGTGCATCCCAAGTACCAGTGTGATCTGGTGTCTAAAAACGGGAATGATGTGTATCGCTACCCCAGTCCGCTTCACGCCGTGGCCGTGCAGAGCCCCATGTTTCTCCTCTGCCTGACGGGCAACCCTCTGAGGGAAGAGGAGAGGCTTGGCAACCATGCCGGTGACATTTGTGATGGATCTGAGCTGGACGCCATCAAGACAGACCCTTCCTTGCCGTCTCCAAGCAGTTTGTGGTCTGCTCCCCATCCTTCGTCCAGTAAGAAGATGGATGGCTACATTCTGAGCCTGGTCCAGAAAAAAACACACCCCGTAAGGACCAACAAACCAAGAACCAGTGTGAACGCCGACCCCACGAAGGGGCTTCTGAGGAACGGGAGCGTTTGTGTCAGAGCGACGGGGGGCGTCTCACAGGGCAGCAGCGGGAACCTTAAGAATCCTAAACAGGTGCTTTTGGCCCCTGGCGGAATGCCCTCTTTGGACAGTGGGACATTCTCCCCACCGAAGCAGTGGTCGAAAGAATCAAAGGCAGAACAGATGGAAAGCAAGAGGTCGGCCCCGCCCGAGGGCGCCGCCACTGACCTTCCGAGTAAGCATCTGCCCAAGAATGCCAAGCCAGCTTCGCAGGAACACGCCCGGGGCCCCACCGCTGGGACCGGGGAGCCCCCCAGAGACAGCATTCCGGTCCTCGCCGCCCCGCCGAAGGAGAGCCCCGGGAGGGGCCCGGCCCCGCCGCAGGAGAACAAAGCCGGGCAGCCGCTGAAAAAGCTGTCCCAGAAAGGCGGCCTGCAGCCTGCGCCTCCGGCAGCAACCCCTGCGGCCCCCGCCGCGCTGCTGCCCGCGGCCTTCGCGGGGGAGGAGCGGCCCGCGCTCGATTTCAAGAGCGAGGGCTCCTCCTCGCAGAGCCTGGAGGAGGCGCCCCCGGGGAAGGCGCCGTCGGGCCCGGGCCCGCAGCCGAGCGGCCGGCCCCACCGCGGCGCCCGGACGGCGGCCGGCCCGCGGGGCTGCGGCACGAAGCACCGGGCCCAGGCTCTCCACGGGCCGGACGGCGCGCTGCCTCCCGTGAGGGAGAAGAGCCGCGCGGCCGGCAAGAAGTGCCGGTTCCCCGACGACGTGGATACAAATAAGAAACTCAGGAAGGCCTCGTCGCGCGGCAGGAAGGGCGGGGGCGGCCAGTCCGAGGCGGGTCTCCCCAGCCGGCCGCCGGGTGGGGGCCACAGGGCCGGGGGCCGGGCGCACGGCCACGGCCGGGAGGCGTTGGTGGCCAAGCCCAAGCACAAGCGAACCGACTCGCGGCGCTGGCGCTCGGCCGCCGAGGTTTCGCTGGAAGAGGCCCTGCGGCGGTCGCGGCGCGGCCGGCGCGAGCACGTGGGGCTGTACCCCGCCGCCGTGCCGCTGCCCTACGCCAGCCCCTACGCCTACGTGGCCAGCGACTCGGAGTACTCGGCCGAGTGCGAGTCGCTCTTCCACTCCACCGTGCTGGACACCAGCGAGGACGAGCGCAGCAACTACACCACCAACTGCTTCGGGGACAGCGAGTCCAGCGTGAGCGAGGGGGAGTTCGCGGGCGACAGCACCAGCTCCAGTGACTCCGAGGAGAGCGGGGGCCTGATCTGGTCCCAGTTTGTGCAGACTCTCCCCATCCAGGCGGTCGCGGGCCCAGACCTGCACAGCAACCCCACGAAAACCTTTGTCAAAATCAAGGCTTCGCATAACCTCAAGAAGAAAATCCTCCGCTTTCGGTCCGGCTCCCTGAAACTGATGACGACCGTTTAAGGAACATCCTTGGCGGGGAGAATGGGCTGTTGTCTAGTTACCCAGGAAAAAAAGGTGGCGGCTGATTGTTTCTGTGTGACAGTTTCATGGAATGCTTTTCCTTTTGTTGAGGTAAATTATGTCTCGTCTTCATCGTGTAGGGACACTAGTGCCTTTAATGGAAGGTAAAGAATGTTTTGCTGGTTAGGAGTTAAATACTGAGTTTTACTGGTGGTGGTAGTGAACGAGTTTTGTGGTATCAGGTGATTTTTATTTGAAATACTCTGAGCATCTGTGAAGGCACAGGTTTCGATGTTCAGGTCGTAACTGGGGTGAGATTCAGATGACTTTTGACCCTGAAGGTCAGGTGGATGGGATTTAGGACATACATTTGGTTCTTGGTCCTTTAGGACAGTGTCTCCACGAGGGTTTTCCCGGTTGAGGGGCATCGCATACGATTGTGTGAAGTAGGTACGACAGCCGGTCATGGTTTTCTGTAATTTTTTATATCGTCTTCCTTTCTTAGCTGTATCCCCATTCCGTTTTCTTCCCGGAACTGTTTGGTTTACTGGACTCAGAACTTGAAGACCAGACCCGAGATCCAGAGCAGGTGACCTGGATAAGGGAGGCTGGTAATAACCTTCAAAGGATTCACTAAAACTTTTGCCACACTTGGTGCCTAGGCCCTGGTTACGGTAACCCTTTTAGGGCCGATTAGTCAACATTTTGATGCCTTTCTCCTCCTCTCTGATTTGCAGCAGATCCAGCCATTTCTTCCTGGAAAGTCTTGGCTTTGGGATAACATTTTGGCCCTTGGGTACTGAGAAATTCACTTCTAATGAAATAAACTTTGAGTGTGACTTCAAGCCCAGAATTGCTCACTGAGCACTGTGCCGCCTAAGCATTGGCCCAAACATATTAGTGCAATCCAGTCCAGATTGGACCACTGACCCTGTCTGGAAGGGCTTTAAAAAAAAAAAAAATTCTTTTTGGTAAACAGTATTGTGTAAAATTGTTTTTTATACCAATATATGCATGTTTTGTGCATGAGTAGTATTTGTTTTTGATATTTCTATTGATGTTAAATTACTGTTTGATATAAACAGTGTGTTTTTATATATCATTGTGTAAATTTAATATAACACATATGCTGTAATAAACAACTTGTTTTACTGCTGTTAAGCTTGTTATTTGGGTCTAAAACCAGTTACACATCTAAATCTTGTGCTGCTAATTTGGGGGTTTCTATTTCTATTCTAGCATTAGAATATTTGCAATAATTAAAGCAGGTTTTGGGTGTAGTCTTTGAATGAATGTGAGTAAACAAATGAGGAAAAGAAAACCACTTTTTTAGAATAGTTAAGGTAGGGGTGCCAGGGTGGCTTAGAACTGACTGACTCTTGATACCGGCTCAGGCTGTGAACTCCTGGTCCCAAGATGAAGCGCACTGGGCTCTGAGCTGAGCGTGGCGCCTGCTTGGGATTCTCTCTCTCTCTCTCTCTCTCTCTCTGCCTCTGACCTCTCATCTGCTCTCTCTCAATAAAAATGAATAAATACACATATTGCTTGGTTTTAAAGGTCAAAGACAGATTTTGGCAATCTTCTTTCCACTGTACTACTGTAATATTTTAAAGTAAATTTCAAGCATCATGATATTTCATCTCTAGAAGCTTAAGCATGTATTTCCTATGAATATGGAAATTCTTCTGTATATAACTACAATGTCATGATCACACAAGGAAAACTGACAATAATTCTTAATATCATCGAATATTTAATTTCTATTCAAATTTTCCAGTTTGTTTCAGAATTTTTTAACAGTAACTTCCTCCTTTTTTTTCCCAGCCAGGATTTGATGAGAATATTGCATTTGATTTTAGATCGCTAGTCTTTAGTTTAGAATAATCTCCCCACATTTCTTAGAAATGACATTGGGCTTTTAGTATATGTGCTGTTGAAGCGAGCATGACATTGGGCTTTTAAATTTTTTTTTTTTTTTTTTTTTTTAATTTCTAGGAGAGAGAGAGAGAGACAGCGTGAGCAGGGGAGGGTCAGAGAGAGAGGGAGTCACAGACTGAAACGGGCTCCAAGCTCTGAGCTGGCAGTCAGCACAGAGCCCGAAGCGGGCTCGAACCCACGAACTGCGAGATCATGACCTAAGCGAAAGTCGGACGCTTAACCGACTAAGCCACCCAGGCGCCCCAACATTGGGCTTTTAAAGTCAGGACAGTTGTCTTGCAGAAGGGCTCACATTCTGGATATGGTTGTTTCCTGATGCTGTCTTTTTAACATCCAGTCCTTTTATTTCCTATAAACCATGTAAGGCTTGATTGGATTCAGGTTAAATATTCTTGGCAAGAAGATCTCACTAGTGATCTTCTGTGTTTTCATTGCTTCACGTTAGTAAACAATACCAGGTCGCTGTACTAGTACTGAATTTAAGAGTCCCTTGGTTAAATTGGTGAGCAGAGATTTCTCCATTATAAAGGCTTTTTTCCTCTTTGCAAATAGTTCCTATTTGTGGGTGATTCTTCCATATTTTATGGATATTCTACACAACCTTCCACACTGCTGATCCTTGCCAGAACCAGTTATTGCCTTGGGGATTCAAAATGGTGGTTTTCTAGATCTCTTTCCCTCTAGCTTTATTAGCTAACGCTCTACAACATTCCCCTTTTCTTTTTTGAATATCACAGTGGACTCATAGATTCATTTGATGTCTTACAGTCATAGTTACTGTTTATTTTTGACGTTCAACATGTCCCAAAATTTGGCCAATGGGAGGATAAATCTTATTAAAAGGAAACTAGAATCCTCTCAGTCTCCTAATTCTTATGTTTATTATGAACTGTACTCAGTTTTTCAGATGCTAAATGTCAATGTGACAAAAATTCCTTAACCGATTTTTAAATTTTGTCTTAGAGATGCTTTATATGCCTTTTATCTCTAAGAAGGTTTTTAACTTTGGAACATAGCAAGTGATTCTCCATGGCTTATAAAGGTAAGGTATCTTTTTTTACACAAGACATCTTTTTAGCAAGACCTCTCAAGACAACTCAATTCCTCAAAATGTCGTTAGTCTTTTAGTATTCCTATGTTTTTATGGAATCATTCCGCTTAGACTAGAATTTGACTACCTGATTAAATTTAAGCCAAGCACAAGCAAGGGGATGGTCTCACCATCTTTTCTAATTGCTGTGATCCGATCTCTTTGGGGGAAGGCTGTAAAGTTTATTGCATAAGGCAACTGTGATCTGCAGTCAGTTCTTGAATCATTTCCAAGTTGTTTTCAATGAACATTATTCTTGGAAGGGGACGCTTTCTGAAAACCAGCTTCTGAATAATTACATTTGAGGTGACAGGACGCCAAAGGAAGAGAAGCGTGAAGAACAGGATTTTCAAAGAACCCTAGGTTTGTCCTCCTCTCTACTGCTTGACTTCTCCGTACCCAGCCGTTGTACTGCACTTGGAAAATTGGGTTTTGTCTGTTAGTTTCAGACAAAATAGCTGCCACTGTTAGGAACAAACACAAAAATCTCTCTATTTTCCTTTATTGAAATAAATTACAAACACTCATTGTCAAAAAAGAAAATCTATATCTGAACAAAGCACAGGTGTTTAAATTCTTTTCTGTTAATCCTCCTCAAGTCCTACTCCAGCAAGTTTGGTGTATATATTTCCGTATTGTCTTGTATGCACATAAAAATATATAATCTTTATATTTTTTCCCTCAAAATGAAGTCTCAACGTATTATTCGGTAACTTGCTTCCTTCATTTCATGGGCCTGTAATAGTAGATAGAATTCCCAATTCTTTTTTTTTTTTTATTTTTATTTTTATTTTTTTTATTTTTTATTTTTTACAAATAGTTTATTGTCAAATTAGTTTCCACATAACACCCAGTGCTCATCCCCACAAGTGCCCTCCTCCATGCCCACCCCTCCTCCCCCCCACATCCACCGGTCCTCAGTTTTTGTCAGCATTCAAGAGTCTCTCATGGTTTGCGTCTCCCCCTTTCCCCCACCATTTCCGCCCTTCTTCTCCCCCTTGGTCCTCTGTTAAGTTCCTCCTAATCCTATACGTGCACACATATGATATTTGTCCTTCTCTGCCTGACTTATTTCACTCAGCATAACCCCCTCAAGGTCCATCCATGTTGCTACACATGGCCAGATTTCATTGTATCTCATTGCCATGTAGTATTCCATGGTATAGATAAACCACATCTTCTTGATCCATTCATCTGTTGATGGACACTTAGGCTCTTTCCATGTTTTAGCTATTGTGGAGAGTGCTGCTATGAATATTGGGGTCCATGTGCTCCTATGCCTCAGCATTTCTGTATCCCTTGGGTAAATTCCTAGCAGTGCTATTGCTGGGTCATAGGGGAGTTCTATTGTTAGTTTCCTTAGGAACCTCCACACTGTTTTCCAGAGGGCTGTACCAGTTTACATTCCCACCAACAGTGTAGGAGGGTGCCCGTTTCTCCACATCCTCGCCAGCATCTAGAGTTCTCTGATTGGCTCATTTTAGCCACTCTGACTGGGGTGAGGTGGTATCTCAGTGTGGTTTTGATTTGTATTTCCCTGATGAGGAGGGATGCTGAGCATCGTTTCATGTGTCTGTTGGCCATCTGGATGTCCTCTTTGGAGAAGTGTCTGTTCATATCTTCTGCCCATTTCTTCACTGGGTTGTTTGTTTTTCGGGCATGTAGTTTGGTGAGTTCTTTGTAGATTCTGGATATCAACCCTTTATCTGATATGTCATTTGCAACTATCTTTTCCCATTCGGTTGGTTGCCTATTAATTTTCTGGGTTGTTTCCTTGGCTGTGCAGAAGCTTTTCATCTTGAGGAGGTCCCAACAGTTTATTTTTGCTCTTAATTCCCTTGCTTTTGGGGATGTGTCAAGTAAGAAGTTGCTGTGGTGGAAGTCAAGGAGGTTGTTTCCTGCTTTCTCCTCTAGGGTGTTGATAGTTTCCTGTCTCACGTTCAGGTCCTTTATCCATTTTGAGTTTATTTTTGTGCATGGTGTGAGAAAATGGTCTAGTTTCATTCTTCTGCATGTTGCTGTCCAGTTCTCCCAACACCATCTGTTAAAAAGGCTGTCGTTTTTCCATCGGATATTCTTTCCTGCTTTGTCAAAGATGAGTTGGCTGTATACTTTTGGGTCCACTTCTGAGTTCTCAATTCTGTTACATTGGTCTATGTGTCTGTTTTTGTGCCAATACCATACTGTCTTGATGATGACAGCTTTGTAGTAGAGGCTAAAGTCTGGGATGGTGATCCCTCCCGTTTGGTTTTATTTTTCAGCATTACTTTGGCTATTCGGGGTCTTTTGTGGTTCCATACAAATTTTTGGATAGTTTGTTCTAGTTTTGAGAAGTATGCTGGTGCAATTTTGATTGGAATTGCAATTTCCCAGTTCTTTTTAATGGGGTTCTAAGTGTCCTCACTGAGAAGGCACCAGATTTTATGGCCTGCTTGTTTGCTCTGCTTAGAAGAATTCTACTACTTAGTAACAAAAGTGCTATACATTTGCACACATATTGCCTTTCTAGGTTTCTAATGTATTTTGTTATTTTGTATTGTGAGCTCAGTTCCAGTGGGGTATTATTAGATGCATCCTGAGGCTGATTCAGGATTTTACCATACAGAGAAGTTTTGTTTCTTTCCCTTTCAGGTGCTTCAGGGACATTTTCAGCCTAGGCCACATTTTATTTTTTTAATTAAAAAAAAAGCTTTTATTTATTTTTAGTAATCTCTACACTCAATGTGGGGCTTGAATTCATAACCCTGAGATCAATAGTCACATGCTTTTTCCACTGAGCTGGCCAGCACTACCTTTTAGATTAATTACTTTGGCTTACCTAACTGTAGAGATGGTATACATTCAAATCCTGAGCCCATATAAGGATAACCATGTTCTCAGAGAAGACTTTTTGCAAAGCAGAAGAGCTTCCTTATTCTCATCCTGGGCTTACAAGTAGAATGCTTTCCCTGGAACAACCTTTTACTAAGGGTGTTAGCCCTTCATTGCTTTCGGGAATATGGGGCAGTCTCAGTCCGAAATTGAGCCAACTTCCTGTCTGTGAGTGACTGTCTAAACCAAAGCCCCTTGCTTAAGGGACCAGGATCCTCTCCCCCGACTCAGGGTAGACTAAACTTGGGTGTCTTTCTTTTTAGTGAAGTCAGTACATACTTAAAGAGGATATTTGTTAATAATTTACCAATCATTTCTAATTCTTTTGCAGTGTGATGACTAGGTTGTCCAGTTCGCCGTATGGCTGGAAGCATTGAACTACTTGTTCACTTTGTCAATAAGTTGGATTTTCCCTCCCCTTCTCTTATTTTTGTTACAATTTTATTGAGATGCAATTGAAGTCCAGTACAATGCACATATTTGAACTGCACATTGGAACAGTTTTGACTATGAATACATCCATGTAACCACCACAGTCAATGTAACAGACATTTCCATCATTCTCAAAAGTTTCCTCTATACCTTTTGTAATCCATGTCTCCCTCCATACCTTTCCCCAGTCAGCCACTGATTTCCTTTCTGTCACTAATGATTACTTTATGTAGTGTACTCTTTTGGGCCCGAATTTTTCATTCCACATGATGGTTTTTGGATTCTTCCATGTTATTTTGTGCATCAATAGAGTATTCCTTTTTTATTGCTGGGTTGTAATCCTTTGTGTAGATATATGGCAGTTTGTTCATCCTGTTTATTTGTTGATGGACATTTGGGTTATTTCCAGTTTGGGGCTATCATAAAAAAAGCTGTGAAGAACATTCATGTACTGGTCTTTATGGAGAAAGATGTCTTAGTTTCTTTTGGCTAAATGTGCAGGAGTAGAATGCCTTGGTCTTGTGATAGGTATATTTTTAACTTTTTAAGAAATTATAAAAATATATTCCAAGTTAGGTTAGGTTTCCGATTTCAGCTCAGGTCTTGATCTTGTGGTTGGTTGGTGAGTTTGAGCCCTGTGTTGGGTTCTATGCTGACAGCTTGGAGCCTGGAACCTGCTTCAGATTCTCTGTCCCCCTTTCTCTCTGCCCCTCTCCTGCTTGCACTCTGTCTCTCTCTCCCAAATATAAAATAAATCACAAGAAAATTATAACTATTTTTTGAAATAACTTTTCCTTATGAATTAGCACTTTTGTTAACACATACACATACCCAAACAATTGATACATGTATGTATTTCTGGATTCTGTTGTTTAATTTATCTGTATGCCTATTTTTTAACCAATACCAAACTGTCTTGATTTTTGTAGCTTTATAGTATTGAAATCAAGTAAGGTAAGTCTTCCAACTTTGCTTTTCTCATTTGCCTTTTCTCTCTTAATTCCTTGATTGGTCCACATCCTTTGAATTATCCTATAAATTTTAGAATCATGTTGTCAATTTCTGCAGAACAAAAAATGAAAAAAACCCTTCTGAAATTTTTATTGGTATCAAATGGAATATAGTTTGCACAAGAGATACTGTCATTTAAAAAATAATGAATTTTTGGGTGCCTGGGTGGCTCAGCTTGGGTGGTGTCTGACTCTTGACTTTGGTTCAGGTCATGATCTCATAGTTCATGAGACCAAGCCCCAAGATGGGCTATGCACTGACATTCCATAGCCTGCTTGGGATTCTCACTTACTCTCTCTCTGTCTCTCTCTCTAAATGAACATTAAAAAAATTAAAAAATAATGAATCTTTAATCCATGAGTATGCTGTATCTTTCCATTATTTAGGTCTTCAATTTTCTTCATCAGTGTTTTGTAGTTTTTAGTATAGAGGTCTTGGTCATCTTTTGCTAGATTTATTCCTATGTATTTTATGATTTTTGGTGATACCATAAATGGAAGTTTTGTAAATTTTATTTTCCAGTTGCTGGTGGTATAAGAGAATACAATTGATACTGTCTATTAACTTTGAGCTGTGTACTTTGTTAACTTCATTTATTTGTTTTAGTGATGGTTTTGTAGAATTTTAATCCTTGGCTCTTTGATATTATCCTAAAGGCCTGGAAACTTTTCATTTTTTTCAACCTTTTCTCTGTTCTTCAGTGTGGATTATTACTTTTGACCTATCTTCCTTTTGCTTTGTTATCTATGTTTTATCGGACCCATCCAATGAAAAATTTTTAAACATTTTTGGATAATGTATTTTTTGGTTCTAAAGTTTCCAAATGGGTGTGTTTTGTTATTGTTATTTTCTGTTTCTCTCCTGTGATTTCTTTTTTTTTTTTTAATGTTTATTTATTTCTAGGAGACAGAGAGAGAGACATCTTGAGCAGGGGAGGGTCAGAGAGAGAGGGAGTCACAGACTGAAACAGGCTCCAGGCTCTGAGCTGGCAGTCAGCACAGAGCCCGACAGGGGGCTCGAACCCACAAACCGCGAGATCATGACCTAAGCGAAAGTCGGACGCTTAACCGACTAAGCCACCCAGGCGCCCCAGTCTCTCCTGTGATTTCTATCTTTTCATTCATTTTAAATGTGTTTTCCTTTATCTTATGTACCATAGTTATAATAACTCCTTTATTTAATATTTTTTATTTTTATTTTTTATTTTTTTAAATATTTTTATTTATTTCTAGGAGAGAGAGAGAGAGAGAGACAACGTGAGCAGGGGAGGGTCAGAGAGAGAGAGGGAGATACAGACTCTGAAATAGGCTCCAGGCTCTGGGCTGGCAGTCAGCCCAGAGCCTGACGTGGGGCTCGAACCCACGAACTGTGAGATCATGACCTAAGCGAAAGTCAGACGCTTAACCGACTAAGCCACCCAGGCGCCCCTAATATTATTTATTTTTAAAAGTTATTTTGAGAGAGAGAGTGCACAGGTGAGTGGGGGAGAGAGAGTGAGAGAGAGAGAGAGAGGGAGAGGGAGAGAGAGAGCAAGCGAGCACCAGACAGTGCTGTCAGTGTGAAGCCCAACATGGGTGGGTCTTGATCACATGAACTGAGATCATGACCTGAGCTGAAATCAAGAGTTGGACACTTAACCAACTGAGCCACCTGGGTGCACCTATAGTAGCTCCTGTAAATTCTTTGATAGTTTCACCATTTAGGTGATCTTGAGGTTGGCATCTATCAATGGTTTTTCCCTTAAGAACTGGTTACATTTTCCTGTTTTTTGGTTGTCAAGTAATTTCGGATTGTATCCTGAACATTGTCAATGTAATATTATATGGATTCTGTCTGAGCTTTTTATAATCCTTAGGAGCATGTTGATGTTTTTGCTTTAGCAGGTAATCAACCCAGTTAGGCTCTGACCTAAGTTCTTCATACCTTTGTGGGCAGTGGTTTAAGTCTCAATGAATTCATACGAGCCTTTGCTGTACCACTTTGGGTTTGTCCTGCATACATGTAGTTCAGGGAGTAGTTTGAGACTAATGCAAGTGGTTAGTATTTCATTTAAATCCTCAAAGCCTTGGGGGCACCTGGGTGGCTCATTCTGTTAAGCAGCTGACTCTTTATCTCAGCCCAGGTCATGCTCTTAGGATGGTGAGTTCAAGCCCTACATTGGGCTCCACCCTTCATAGGGCTCCACCCCTCATTGGACTCCATGCTGGGCATGAAGCCTACTTAAAAAAAATTCTCAAAGCCTTTGCTATGTTGATTAGAATCTGTACCTTGCATGCTTGGCTCATTTGTTAGATGGAGCCAATACACAGAATTAGGGAACCTCTTTCTATACTTCATTCCTCTCTGGAATTTCTCCCATTCATTCCATCCTATAGGATCAACATTTCCTGGTTCCTCTGGATAGAAAAGACATGTTTCTTATTGGAATTTTAGCTGTCTATACCACACACTGCTCTGAAACTGGGACCTGTCCTTAGGATAAAGCTGAATGAGAAAAGAAAGAATATGAAAAACTTACCCCCAAATCCACTTGCTTTTGTTTACTTTCACAGTGCTTAGGTAGTTCCTTCCCATATTTTTATCAGAGTTTTTAATTGTAAACATTGGGAGGGCTAGGCCGTAGTGGACTCACTGTTAATGGCAGAACCAGAATCCACTGACCCATTTATTTTTATATGGATGGAATTCAAAGACCCAGCAGAGTTCTGCCAGAGAGCCAATCAATGTGTGCACCTCCTCCCCTGCCCAGGCCAATTTCCCACCTACTCTGAAAACACACAGAGGCTTTCAGTGTTTTGGTTTTCAAATGTCATATAATTGTATGAGTCATTAAAAGCCAGGAAATCTTTTATCAATGTTGAGGAGGAGGGTATGTTTAGGAATGGCACAGTCAATTTTCTCTTACTGATTTCTAGGTGCAAACCTTTAATTTGGAAGGTAGAGGGGAGCTATGTAATTTATTTCTATACTACTTTTGGGGCTAAAAAAATACATATATTGCTTCAAAGGTGACATAAAAGTACCTTTTGTTTCCTTGGGATCATTTTGTTTCATTTCAGACTTGTCGCTTTTAATTATTTACCTGATCATCATATCTCTGACTATAATATAACTACGGCATATAATTATGATTTTGAAAATGGTTATTTACTCCTTGGCTCACAGTGTTTTTTTGGAGCTGATACAACCTATCTGTTAAACATAAGGAGGAGCAGCATGAAGCCTAGAGCTGAGTCAGAGAATTATTTTAATATGAGGACTATTGCCCAGGGAAATAACAGGTGCTTTAGAATCATTGCAGCTGAAGTGGTCCATTAATAATTTACCTTTATATTTAAGTAAAATAGATGAATATTTCAGGGGTAACCAAATATAAAAAATGTCCTATAACTAGTTCCTCTAGCTGTTACATTTTAAAGGGAATGCTGTAAGAAGATCGGAGGATGCAGAGTTGCAGTCTAGAGAGTTTTATAAAACCAAATGATCAGAGTAGAATTTTGTTTTGGTAAATAACCCTAAACTCTATTTATGTATTCAATTCTTGTGCAAAATGTATTCAGTCTTTGAACTGGCAAACTCGGGCAAGGAATCTTGGAGAGCATCTTTTTCCCCTAAGATTTTCTTTTTAAATTTATATTCCTTACTTAAGTGGAGTCTTTTCTGGCTTTCTAGTGGGTTCTGGCATTTTATTCTGGATATTGTACTTAGCTAGAAGCAGGAAATACAGAAATCTATTTTTATCTTTAAAGGGAGGGTTTTTTTTTTACTGAAAGTAAACTTTTATGATTACAAACACAGTATATGTATATCATAGAAAATTAAAAACACAAATAAGCAAAAAAAAAAAAGAATACAAAACACTATTTTTATTCAGGGAGGATTCCTACTCGCCTTTCATTGTATATTCTTCCAGATCTCCTTCTAATTATGCATATATATGTATTTGTGTTCTTAGAATGAGATCATACCTTACTTGCTATTTTGCCACTTGATTTTTAAAGTCAAGGGTCTCTGCCTTTCCATAAACGCATTTTTATCTAATATCCAGGACACATTTACATTTTCCCAACTGTTGAGAGGAACTTTTAAAAAATTTTAAAAATTAAATTCAAAATCAGTCCTTGATAGAAGGATGTTATTCTAAACATTTGCCTAAATTCAGTTGATTCAGAGAATTCATGGGAAGTCTGGTGGGCCTAATGGTTGAAATTGATATTCATGTGGTTAATCTGTTGTATGGATTAATTGATTCTGATCACAGCTATAGAGTTACCAAAATCGAAGATGAACTTGTGCTCTGGTGAATTCAGGGACTGAAATGACATCCATTCTGTCAAGAAGTTCCTAATAGGAATGCAAAACAAAACCAAAAACAATGTGAGGAATGTAACAGTCCTTATATTTGGAGCCTTTGCTTTCTTTTGTATTACTTTATGTAATGTGTGAATAAGGTTTACCAAGTTAGCATCTTTGGAGCGGAACCAGTTGTTTGCTGGCCACTAGCACTTATCCCATAAATGAGTTTTTTGAGTTTTGTCCCTTAAATGATATCCCATGTTAGGAAAGAGTTACAATTATTCCCCCAAGGCCAAAACTAGGCCACGGGAGAGACATTCTTTCTCCAGAATCTCATTAGTTGATATTTAGAGGAAAGGATTTAAGAGGCTGAAAACATGGCTCATTGCCTAAGAAACACATTTTATTCTTAAAAAACAAATTTGTGGAAGAATAGCACTGTAACATTTAGATAAATGTGCCTAATTTTTCTTTTGTCCTCACACCCAAGTTTTTAAGTAAAAAGTTATTTAAAACCTACACATTATATAAAATTTAAGAAATGGCAAATTGGGGTGCCTGGCTGGCTCCGTCAGTTAAGTATCTGACTTCTGCTCAGGTCATGATCTTATGGCTCATGGCTCATGAGTTCAAGCCTCACATCAGGCTCTGTGCTGACAGCTCAGAGCCTGGAACCTGATTTGGATTCTGTGTCTTCCTCTCTCTCTGCCCCTCTGCCTTCCCCTCCTTGCCTCTCCCACCCCCATCAAAAATAAACAAATGAACTTTAAAAAAGGCAAATCAACATTACTTTACCTTACTAATCAAACAATTCTTAGTATTTTGATATGGTTCCTCCAAGTATTTTTTCTATGCATATGCCATAGTTGCTATCCTATACATAAATATGTATATACATATATATACTTAGATATAAACTTGTATATGAGTATATACCATAAGTGTGTGTATATATGTGTATATATATACATATACACACACACATATATATCATACATTTACGTACACATGTGGTATGTACTTATATATGTCTTTATATAAACATATGTACCTAGCAATAGTCAAGCATTTTTTTCTGATTACTATGGTCTTTCTAATCAGCACTTTTTTTAATGGTATGTAATATTTTGTCATGGTATTCAGTATTTTATTTAGCCGTTCCTCCCATGATGGAAATTTATTTTTATTCAGGACGCAGCAACTCTGGCCCACCCACCAACTGTGCCTGACATGTTCTTCCTTCCTTTCCCCACCCGTTCTCAGGGCATCTCTCCAGAATTTACATTCTAGAATGTTCCCTCAAGGAGCTTGATCTCAGAGGTCAAGCTTCATTTTGGCTCTCTTGCTCTTCTCTACCCTGATGTACTTGACTTTTTGAACTGTTCCTTCTGGTAAGGCTGCCTTGCCAGGAAGCTGGACTTAAATTCTCTGTTCTTTTTGCCTCTTCCTAACCCTGTCTATATTTTCCTAGCTAGTCCAGGGTTTATAGATCTTGGCTTAGGCCAGAGCACGAGGCCTCAGCTCTCCTCTGGATGAAAGTCAGGGTGACAGGGAAAGGTCACTAAATCTCTGGTTTGTGCCTATTAAAAATGACTCTGGGATAAGCAATTTTTTTCATAACATTTCCCCTCATACTTAGGATTATTTGCCTAGGATAGAATCCCAGAAATGGAATTACTCAATTAAGATTATGACTATTTTTAAAATTGTTAATATTTATTATCAACTAAATACAGCTAACATTTATTAACTGCTTCTGAGACATTATCTCATTTACTTCTCACAATAGTCATATATATATCCTCATTATGGATAAGGAAATGAATGTATAAAGAGTATGTTTAATACTACAGTACATTATTTTGAGCTATCAAAATGGCTTCATCATTGTTTATTATAGCTCAAAAGTCAACAATAGACTTTGTTAATGTGTTTACCTAATTTTGGTGGAAGGGGAGTATGGTAATAGGAAAGGTTGGTTAAATAATTTTGTTTCTTTTTAAAATTTTTTTAAAAATGTGTTTTTTTGTTTTTTGTTTTGTTTTTTTGAGAGAAAGAGACAGAGCACGAGCATGAGAAGGGCAGAGAAAGAGGTAGACACAGAATCTAACCGGACTCCAGGCTCTGAGCTATCTGCACATAGCCTGATGTGGGGCTCGAACTCATGAACCCCAAGATTACCACCTGAGCCAAAGTCAGATGCTTTATGGACCAAGCCTCCCTGGCACCCAATAATTTTGTTTCTTTTGAAAAAAGTAGTTATAATTTTTCCTTTTGAGCATTATTTGTACAAAGGTTCTTAGATTTATGAACACAAAATCAGTTTTAAACCAAAAGATAAACAGGAGGGCTCACTGTTGAATTATTCATCAGCTATTTCAGTACTTACCATATGTATAGCACTGTGTTAGGAGCTGTGTGGATGCTAAGCTAGAATGTGGGCTCCATGAGTGGAAGAGAGGAGAGGGATTCTGTCTACTTTGCTTAGTACTGTATTTCCAGAGGCAGGACGGTGCCTGGAACACAGTAGGTGCTCAAGAAATATTGGGGAGTGAATGAAAATGTGTCCATTATTTTTATCAGTTAGGATTAGGTTCATCAGTGAGTAATAGAAACTTCAAAATAACAAAGACTAGGGGCACGTGGGTGGCTCAGTCAGTTGAGCATCCAACTCTTAGTTTTGGCTCTGGACACGATCTCACTGTTTCATGGGTTCGAGCCTCACGTCGGGCTCTGTGCTTGCAGTGCAGAGCCTGCTTGGGATTCTCTGTCTCCCTTTCTCTTTGCCCCTCCCCCACTTGTGCTGTCTCTGTCTCTCTCGGGATAAATAAACTTAAAAAAATTTTTTTTCTAATAACGAAGACTTAACCTGGATGGAAATTTATTTCCTACCTAAAATTAATCCAGAGAAAAACAGCCCAGGCAGTTGGGGGAAGGCTCATAGTATCATCAGGGCCCAGTATTATCCATGTCTTATTGCTCTGTATTCCCTGGCATGTGATTTTCACTTCAGGTCCCAGCTGACTGCTTGAGCTCCAGCCATCACGTCAACATTTCCAAGAAAAAGGAGAAAAGAAGAGCATGCTTCCTTTCTTGAAAGGCACTTCCTGTAAGTTCCACACAGCTCTTTTATTTATCTCACACTGGCCAGAACTTAATCACATTGTGACTTCTATCAGCAAGGAGGCTAGGAAATGTGGACTTTGTTATGGCTGGCTATGTGCCCCAGGTAAAACTGAAAGTCCATTACTATGCAAAAAGGAAAAAATATATTTGAGGACAGACAGCTAGTTCTCTTGGTAGTGAACTTAAATTTTCTTAGGGGATGAAGCCATATACAGAATAAATTTTAAATAACCACATAAAGGTTTTATATTATTGAAACCAAACAAGTTGTATAGATGATAGAAAGCACAGAAAATATAGTTAAAAACAGCATCATAGTAGAGGCATGGGCCTGGATACGTGGAGGGTAGTGGGCAAGTTGGAGGGTAGTCCAAGGGCAGCAGATGTTTTATATTATGTAGTGGTGGTAAAAATACAAAAAGAAAATTATGATGGTTATGAATAAAATTCTACTTTTGATCATCAAGAAAAGGTCACAGTAAAGGTTTCAAAATCAATATATTTTATTTAAAAGGCACTTTTATTTCCTTTAAACAAATTTTTAAAGCCATGTTACTTGGACTTCTCCCTTTATGCCTCCTGCAGTTCTGCTGTGTTTAATCAGTGGTTTTCCAAGGCCTCAATTTTCTTTATAAGGCTCTTCTGTTCCTTTGTGGGGGGCACAGGGCACTTAGGGAACTCTTGTGGCCAGTGGAGATTTCTCCCAGAATTAGGGAACTGTAGTGCCCCTGTTCAACTACTGCTGTCTCACAAGTCCCTAACATAAAAAAAGGAAAAAAAAAGTTGTCCCACATATTTAGTGACTGGATTTCTTTCTTTTAACTGGTTTTAAAAAATTATACACACAGTACACATTCATCAAAGAATTAGAAAACATGGGTGGGCAAAAGGAAAAAAACTTGTAATTCCACTCTCCAGAGATGGCCACGGTTAATATTTTTTATGCCTTAAAAATATTCACGTAAACATTTATTTAAAAAACACTGTCAGATCGATGTTCACTGTACTTCAATTTAATGATCTAGTATGAACTCCTTTTGGTCAATAAGTATAATTGCATCGTCATTTCAAATGGCTTGCATAGTATTTTGTGGGGGCAATGTGGAAGGCCCGAATTTCAGTGATATGAAATATATCTGTTTGCATTGCTTCTTTTTATCAGGAATTTAGGAGAACTGCTCACTTACAGGAGTGGAGAGGGAGCAGAAGGCTTGAAAGAAGGTCAGCAGAGAAGATTAGTTTCACGCTTGCCTGAGGGTGAGAAACTGAATCTAATACCTGGACAACTGGTCGCTCCCAAAGGAGGCTGTTTAGAGAGGTGGCTATCAGTGGGGATCAGTATTGCTCATAGCCTGGGGCTCCCCCAGGAAGCAGCCTGGAGCCCAGGTGAGAGCCTCTTTGGAGGCAGATGGTGCTGGAGAAGTCCCATCAGGCCAGCTGGTGTTCTGTAAACAGCTCTCCTTTGCTGGATCCTTGCTTTTTCTCCAGTTGGTGGTAGAGAGTCAGAGCTCTGTCACGCTGGGTGTAGATTTGTACCTTCTTTGACTGCTACCTCATTCCTCAGTTACCTCACCCTCTCATTCCCCCGTTGCTCACATTCTGCTACCAATATCTGGTATACATTGAATGCAATTACTTCATGAGCTAGGAATGTGCAAGCGCTTAAGTCTTCCCACTCAGGAGCCTTCAGAAATAAAACTCAGATTAGGTAGCAGCTAGGGTGGGATAATCAAGCACATTTTTTAACAGTGACATAGTAACTTTTCTCAGTTATTTCCTATTGTTTGAAGGGGATCATTATCCCTCTGTGAAACCACATCTCACATTGAGGCTGAAGAGAATTGCTCAAATACTGGCCCTTACCTCTGAATGGCAAGAGCCCACTTGCCTCCATCTAATGGGTTTTGCACCATCAGGGCACTGAACAGATGCTGGGCACATGCAGGCTGCCCTGATGTTGTGCATTAAGGGCGTATATCTTATAATATGAGAACTACACCTAATACAGACTCTGCTCCACAAGAACAAACTTGTGCTTTCTAGAGGATAAATGACCTCAGGGATCATTGGCTTTTAAGTGTTATAAATTTTTATGACATTGCGAAAGAGACGGGGGCTACAATAAATCACTTAGTATTAACTATTTCCATTTTCTGGATAATGGATTGGCTATAATGTCCTAGCAAATGTAAGTAGACTACAGAGAGGAGTCTAGAAATAGAATAGGATACAAAATATGTACAACGAAATTGTCCAAATATGCCATGTTGCCTCTCCTCTGATATGACTGATTATTAAAATAGAAGGTCAATGCTCAGGAGCAGTGTTAACGATTGATGGGAAATTAAATGAAAATAAAACCTGGTTAAGTTCTTATAGGACCCTAGAATGGGAATTTGGAAGGATAAACGTAACCAGGAGAGCAGAGACTCAGGCTAGATAAGCTGGGGAAGTAATTGAAGATACAAACAGAAGAATTCAGGGGGGATTTAATGCAGAGATATAAACTTGAAGGAAATAAAAGAAAGAAAGGAAGGGAGGAAGGGAAATAATTGCAGATACAACTTTTATATACTGTGAAAATAAAAGCGTTTCAAAATGCTAAAAATGGTTTTTCAGGTAAAAGAGCCAGAGTTTGAGTAGGGTCCACGTGTTAAGTAGAATTCTGCATATTCAGAACGATCATTTTTACTTTTTTTGATAAGGAGAAATTGAAAAGACTGCATCTTCAAAGAATTCTGCATATTGAGAAGGATCATTTTTACTTTTTTTGGTAAGGGAAAATTGAAAAGACTGGGAAAGATGTCACATGTTTCCAGGGGACAGTCTTTTGATGTGCGTTGCCTGGAAGCCATTCCTTCTGTTAGTAATTATGGAGTTAAAATAAGTAGCTTTTTTTTTTAAATTTTTTTTAAATGTTTTATTTATTTCTAGGAGAGAGAGAGAGAGAGACAGCGTGAGCAGGGGAGGGTCAGAGAGAGAGGGAGTCACAGACTGAAACAGGCTCCAGGCTCTGAGCTGGCAGTCAGCACAGAGCCCGACGCGGGGCTCGAACCCACGAACCGCGAGATCATGACCAAGCGAAAGTCGGACGCTTAACCGACTAAGCCACCCAGGCGCCCCCAAAATAAGTAGCTTTTAAAAGGGGGAATTGAGATCAGAGACTAAGGGGAGTCTTGTGATTTGGCTACTGGCCCCTGGGCTATGTGTCCACAGGTGCCAGTGTTGAGAGAAACAAAAAAAGTCTGAACACAGATGAGGATACAGAGCTAGAGAATCATAAAGCACTTTGTTGAAGGTCACGCTGCTAACTACTGGCAGAGCAAATTCCTTCATGATTTAGATATTGCTAAGGAATCCAGTGACTTTGGGATACACTGTGGATCAGTTAGCAGAAGTCAAGTAGGTAAGATGTTTTGGTCCAGACAGTGAGATGTACTTTATGTTTTTCTCAGCTTCTGTGAAATGTTGGCATTGGAACAGGTGGTTGTAACCCTAGCAAAGGCTGGGGAAGGGGCCGTGGCTGTGTGGTTGGGAATGTTGAGTTGGGTGTTACTATCTAAGATAATGGACCAGTCATCTAGGTAGAGCTAGCCAGGAGTATCAAATCCTCAGGAGTCATGAAGTGGTGGTGGGTCAAAGATGGAAGAGGCAATATCCGGGACAGAGTCTCCAGGAAGGGTCAAATGGTCAAATGCGTTAGCATTTTGCTGTTGAGAACTTCTTTCTGCCTTGCTGTGTCCCAGGGCCTTGTCAGTCTTTTTTTTTTTTTTCCTAGGAGAGAGAGAGAGAGAGAAAGAGAGAGAGACAGTGTGAGCAGGGGAGGGTCAGAGAGAGAGGGAGTCACAGACTCTGAAATAGGCTCCAGGCTCTGAGCTGGCAGTCAGCACAGAGCCCGATGCGGAGCTCGAACCCACGAACCGCGAGATCATGACCTAAGGGAAAGTCAGACGCTTAACTGACTAAGCCACCCAGGCACCCCCGGGGCCTTGTCAGTCTTAAAGCAACTGTATTGGGGAGCAACCGTTAAACGCAGATGTATTTGTGAGAAAAAGTTTGCAAGTATCAGAGAATAGTGGAGCCAACCTAAGCAAAAGTAGCTATTATTAGGAGACAAGATGCTTTGGGATCTTGGGAATAGACCAGAAGCAAAGACTGGAGGCCTGTTGGGCCTTTCTGTCTCTAGTGTTTGTTCTTCTCTGTGTCTCTGCTTGGCCTGTTGGGAAACAACCTTATTCTAATCAGCACTGTCAGCACACCACTGGGATAGAGTGTCTGGGCCTGTACTCTACATTGGAAGGAGGCAGCATGAAGACTGTTTGAAGGAGAGCCATAGGTATGATTGAAGAGCCAAAAACAATTAGGCCCGAGAGGAGAGGCTAAAGGACTGGGAATAATTCACTGAGAAAAGTCTGCAATTGGGCATCAAATAGTCTTAAGTATATGATAGATTATCAGTGTGAGAAGATGGTGACAGACTGACTATCCTTTGTCTTCACTGAGGATAAACCAAGAGGGAACAGACTTGAATGACAGCAAAAAGGCTTCAGGCTGGATGAAAAGTAGGACATAGTGGCTGTGGAGACTGCAGGCATCTTGATGGCTTTTGGAGAAAGTGGAGGAGCTCTTGGGACAAATGGGTGATCCTTGTCTCTCTGGAATGATGTTTGCTCTGTCTTCAGGCAGGGTGGTGACCTGTAAGGGCCTATCAGCCCTTCTTAATTTGGGGACAGATTGTTTGTTGGGTCAGAGAAGCTCTTATTTTGTCTGACCAGTGTCTGAAGGGACTTCTTAAGCTCTTTGGTATTTTCTCAGGGTTACAACCATATTGTACCATTAAATAATTGTCTACCTTCTGCTCATTAGTCTCAAGTTTCAGTGTTCGCTGACAAAGTACATTTATGTTACACTCTTAGGTTTGGGACATATGTTGCTGTGTATTTAGAAAATGATTAAATAATATGGTGTCCAAGCTGCTGCTTAAGAGCCTTCAGAGCATCCAGTGACTATTTCACAGATACAACACTGAAATGCCTCTTTGTTTTGTTTTCAATCACATGATTTAATTTTTCAAATAAAAATAATTAATATATACCTTCCAATTGCAAAAGAAAAATGATTTATATCTATCTCCTCCAATTCTTTAAACTCCACATTTACCTTCTTCAGGTACACATAATTTAAGTATGCTGTTCAGCTCATAATGTAAAGGTGGGAGGGGTAACATTTTATGATGAAATCCTTAAAACTAGCTTTAAATGTTGGCTGTCTCATGCATTCAATGGAAACCTTCAGATGATAGCAAAAACTCAAAAGTTGAAACTTTCATCTAATACCTATTAAGAAAAATGTCTTCAGATGTTTCCCAGCTGAAGGCACCACGGCAGAAAAATTATAGTGAAAGAGCAGGAGTGTTGTAATGGGTTGTTTAGTGCCTAGAAAGTCATTAGAGTACAACTCAACCTCACATTTTAAATCCTTTCCTGACCCTGTTCATCTCTCAAGTGCAAGGCCTTCTCTAGGTTGGTGGTGGCTCTGACCAGCTGGAAGTAGTTTAATGGTGAGCAGGATTCTTTTCTAATAGAATGAAGCTGTCACAAAAAATAAGGCCTCTGAATAATAATAAACAACGTCTGTATCTGATAATTACATACAAAATTTGTCTGCATCTCACATTTTGACACTAATAGACTGTTTTACTTCCAAATGGATGTCAATTTAAATCATGCTATAATGCCTTCTCTCCCATTCTGCTGACTTGTTCACCATTATAGTCCTTAATGATGGAAATTTCATATCTATCACAAGTTGTTATGGACCCAAATATTAGATTTACTGTGGTTTTGTTTGATTTCTCTGTGAAATTACAAAGAATTGTGTACAGACGTGTGCTAGTGTTCCACAGCACCCATTAACTCAGGGAAGAGGTATCTTTGAAGAGAGGGTGCTGCTCAAACCCACCAGCTGCTAAAAGAGTCAGATGACAGGGGACAGGGAAGACATCAAGGCAGCCTGGGCTGCTGCAAACGGCTTGCGTGGTCTAGGAAGGAGTGTTCAGTGGGCCCAGAGGGAATTGAGGCTAGGGAAACATCTTCCCTTTGGGGTGGGCAGGCAGTACCAAGGGCATGGTGAGGCTGGCAGGAGTGGAATTCAGTCATTCTTTTTTGTTTTGTTTTGTTTTTAATGTTTGTATATTTCTGAGAGAGAGACAAAGAGAGCGCATGCTGGGGAGGGTCAGAGAGAGAGGGAGGCCCAGAATCCGAAGCAGGCTCCAGGCTCCATGCTGTCACCACAGAGCCCATCTGGGGCTCCAACTTATGAACTGTGAGATCACAGCCTGAGTGGAAGTCAGACGCTCAACTGACTGAGCCACCCAGGCACCCCACAGTCACTTTTTTTTTTTTGCATGAATAACTGATGTTGGCATTGGAGACTGGGCTGCTGCTTGGGCAATGTCTGCCCTTACAGGCCTTCACCCAGAAGTCCTTTTAAAAATGTTGGTACTCTCATTAGACAGGGCATTTCATACTAATTTCAGATAATCTCCAAGCACTAGTCTTGAAACCATTGAGCTTATTTTTCTCATGATAATGTTCTTTATCCCAGTACCAGTGGTTTCCAGCTTACAATCTGACTTAAGATTTTTTTGACTTTGTGATGGTTCAAAAGAGATATGCATTCAGTGGAAACCATACTTCAAATTTTGAATTTGGATCTTTTCCTGGTCTAGAGAGATGCGGCACCATACTCTCTTGTGATGTTGGGTAGCCATAGCCAGCTGCAGCTCCTAGTCAGCATGGGGTCACAAGGGTCAACAACCCATACACTAAAAGCATTCTGCACCCTTACAGCTGTTCTGTTTTTTCACTTTCAGTACAGCATTCAATACACTACACTTGATTATAGAATAGGCTTTGCATTAGCTGTTGGTTCAGAACTATTGATTCTGAGCACATTTAAGGTAGGCTAGGCTAAGCTATGATGTTCAGTTGGTTATGTATATTAAATGTATTTTCAACTTATATTTTCAACTTATGATGGTTTTTTTTTGGGATGTAACCCCGTCATCAGATGAGGAAGATTTGTATGACATGTTTTTGCAAGTGGCCCAAGGCAAAAACTGAGGGCCAAATCTCCAGTCTTTATCCAGCCCTGTAGCCCTTGGGTGCAAGGTCATCCTGGGAGTTATTTAGATACTCTCCCTCTCCCTTAATATCCTTAGGCTTTGCTTTCAGTTAGTTAGGCACCCCAAATCTAAGAGTAAGGGTCCTTTTAAAGCAACACTTGTCCTATGTAAAGTAAGCCCATTGTGTTATGAATCTATGTGACTTGCTCACATTCAGTGAGGAAAAAGCATACATGTTAGCTCAAAGTGAAGCTGTCTCACCACATTATACTTTAGATGGCATACATTCCCTTAATTGGTTAAAAGTAGAACTAAGGTGATTGACCTACTTTGTAAACAGTTTTACAACAAGTAGAAATACACACTTTGTGTGTGTGTGTGTTTCTCTTATCAGGGAAAAGGGGGCATATGCCAGGTAGCCATTGAAGCAATAGTCCTTTTCCTGAGTCTCCTGGTAAGGGAAGATAGTGTCCGAGGCCTGCCATTAAACAAACTGTGCTGTGCTGTTTGGGTCTGTCAGCTCTAAGCCTTGAGGACACAGAGTGGAATAGGAGTGGGGGTGGCTGAGTGGAAGTGATTGGCAGAATCCTGAAGTAGATATGCTTAACTTTAATCTCTTTCTGACTTCTGTTTTTAGATTTGCTAAAGAAAGAAGCTTTGAGAGGGAGAACAATAAGGGAGAGAGAGCATCTCATTGAAGAGGTGTTGGGGTGATGGGGTCAGATGGCTGCCGGAAAGCTAAGGATTTGTTCCTAAAGGTAGGGGCAGTGTAATTTTGAGCCACATATGGGCTTGTGAGGAGTGAGCCAGCCAGCCCAGAGGAAAAGCAAAATGAAATAGGATTGTAAGAATCCTCAGCAATTTGGCTGACCACTACTGCCTGACCTCCCAGGTCTGGTTCTTCGTACCGCATGGACTCTAAGTTGCCGATAGCATGCGATCCCAACTGGGAGCTGGGGAGAGAGGGTTGGTCATAAAAGGAATTGGGAAAGTCAACATCCCAAGTTCTGGAATAAGTGGAAAACAGCCTTGCTACCCTGCATAGTGACAGCTGAAAATCACAAGGGAGACTTCTGTTTGGACGTCATGACCTTTCCTGTCACATCTCAACATTCTGTCAGGCTGTTGGAGAGATTTGTGTGATAGGCTCACCTTTCAGTGTGCCTCAGTCACACCACTTAGACTGCAGGAGGGAAGAGGCAGGAGAGAGGAAAGCTGGCCCCTGCATCCCCCAGAGTCAGGACCAGGTCACAGAGGTCACCAGTCATGAGGTAACATCCTGATGATAAGGTGGAATGCCTCTCTCCTAAGCCTTTGAATGTGGCCTTTGCGTGCGTTATTAAAGAGGATGTTTATCTCACTGGGCCATCGTCCACACACATCCCAGCCCCTTTTCCAACTCCCTCGGTAGAGACACCTGCCCCAGTTAGAATACTGGCATCCTCAGGGAGCTCTTGATTCTTAATTATGTGGGAAACCTCCCCCATTCCCCTTTTAAAAATGATAAATGACTTTGGAGAAGCAGACACAGCTATGTCTTCTCAAGATTGTTTAGTAGGGGATGTGGAGGTAGAAATATGATGGATTGGGTTTGAATTCACTTAGCTCTGACAGAGATAAATTGTCACTAAAATTGTAAGGTTGCATATTTTCACAATCAAGCCCATTTCACTTTTGAAACTAGCTATTCTTTATAGGCTTTTTGTCAGCAACAGGAAAGGAATGGGGTAATAATGATCAGATTAGAGGAATCTCATTAACAGCACTACGGCAGTTGGTTTGCTGGGTTGAAATATTTGGTTAGGCTGCTTGTCTCGTTGCTTCCCCTGCACCAGGAAGAGTGAGAAAACCATTGGTGCCTGCGGCCACCGTGATAATGAAATGGACACATACCTGTTGTAGCAAGTGTCATGTTTTTCCATAAATTGAAAGTGACTTCTATTCACATTATGCTAAAAAATACATTTTGAATTTATTTTTATAATACTCAGGTAAAAAAACAATGGACTTGTTGGGCAACATTTCCCCAAAGAATATATATTTATAATTACTTGAATGCATAGGCCACCTCCGAAATAATACGTATAAGACCTGATAAGTTTGGTTGCCTCTGTGTCAGGGAACTAGATGATTGTGGGAATGGGCTATTATTTAATAATTCAAAAATGACACATTAGAATATTACCTATAAAACGGAAAATTAAGGGCCTCCTGGGTGCCTCAGTCAGTTAAGCATCTGACTCTTGATTTCGGTTCAGGTCATGATCTTGTGGTTTGTGGGTTTGAACCCCATGTTGGGCTCTGCCCTGAGAGCACGAAGCCTGCTTGGGATTCTCTCTTTGCCTCTCCCCTGCTCATGCTCTCTCTCTCTCTCAAAAGAAATAAATGAATATTAAAAAATTAAAGAAAATGGAAACTTTAAAAATTTCTCTTAAAATATTTCCTTTATTGTAAGGTGAACACCAGGCTTGCTGGTGTGCTTTCTCTGTTAATGTGCATGACCTACCCCTAGAATACATTCACGTGCCCTGGCTGGTATTGAAGACAGGTACAAAGGCATAGGCACAGGGGTAGCAAAGGGATAACTGAAAGCCAAATCTGTCACGTTACTTGTTCCAAACCTCCCTGGAAAGGCCATGATTGCATTTGGTTAGAGACTGCTAATTGATGTTAATTTAAACATGAATTTAAGATCAACCATCTTTTATTATTTATCCTAAAAATATGACATCTGTTTAGAGCAGAATACTTAGAAGTGTGAGAAATAGGGGCGCCTGGGTGGCTTAGTTGGTTGAGCGTCCGACTTTCGCTTAGGTCATGATCTCGTGGTTTGTGGGTTCGAGCCCCGCGTCGGGCTCTGTGCTGACTGCCAGCTCAGAGCCTGGAGCCTGTTTCAGTCTGTGACCTGTGACTCCCTCTCTCTCTGACCCTCCCCTGCTCACGCTGTCTCTCTCTCTCTCTCCTAGAAATAAATAAAACATTTAAGACATTAAAAAAAAAAGAAGTGTGAGAAATGGAAGTCACCTGTAATCTAGCTACTCTGAAGTCTTTCTTGCTAACCCTTCAAAATATATCCATATATATCTGTAAAGGCCTGTTTCTGTGGTTATCCGTTTCCATATATGGCTGTGTCTGTGTGCGTGGCATGTGTGATGCTGCCAGCTAAATTCCCTCCCAGAGCCAGGCAGATAAATGTGTGAAATCAGCTGGATATAAGGCAAATTAGAGACTGACAAGGATTATACTGAACCAGGAGCACTTCTACTTAGCCTAAAGATACTCAAAGTTTCAATAATATGTGGCCAGATATAACAATCTGTAGGCTGGATTTAGCTTGTGGCCCATTGGTTTATTTCACAGCAGGTAATCAGGGTTATAATTTTCTTCTGTATCCTTTCAGAGATATTCTGTGTGTATGTACATATTCTACATATGCAAAAACACATAAATTCATTCGTTCTCCCACTTTCTTGTAAAGCAAGTGATAGCATGTCAGTTGCAATTTTAACTCTAGACTCAGTTGAACCTTTTGGTTGACAGTTTGTTGTCTTGTCTGCATGAGCACTTGTTAGCTCCCTTCTGATCATATTCTAGGTTCTTCTTGGTCCTCTTCCAAGAGTTTAGGGGTTCTTCCCTACTACTTTTTTTCTGGGTAAAAGTTGGCCAATTTTTCTTCCTTTTAACTGAAGTGTAATGGACATGCAGGGTCATATTAGTTTCAGGTGCAAGCACAGTGATTCAACAATTCTATACATTATACAATTGCTTTCTTTTTTGGTGAAAAATGTTTTCACATTATATGCATTTCTCCAGTTAACATTGTGAAGTAATCTCTACATCCACCATGGGGCTTGAACCAACAACCCTAAGAACAAGAGTCGCATAGTCTACCAATTGAGCCAGCCAGGAGCCTCGTAAAAAATGTTTTCACTTTAAACCTGATGCAATTCCTTACCCTCTCTTCTTCTCTTTAAACCTTAAGCCACATCAACCTCCTCTTACTTTCATTCCCCTGCCTTGTTAGTATTTCTATCACCAATCAGTTAAGACTGTCTTTAGATTCTATTAACATTTGGTTATACATGCTGAAAGAATCACAAGAAATGGTGAATAGGACTAATCCTGAGTTTGACTCCTGGGTCACTGTGTTAGACTCAACCACCTTCCCCAAACTGAATATTATGTCGTCCGTCATTGTACATTCTAATGCTCTTGCCAACAGCTTTTAGCTGTAAGGGGCTGCTTTCAATCCCTACCATCTGCTACCAACCCCCGTCTAACCATGTAACAAATTTAGAGAAGAATCTTGTTCAACTGAGAATATTATTAGGCATGATTCTGTTGAGAGTGCACACGTTGGCAGCTTTTCTTGAGAGCTTTAAAAAAAAATTGCTTGGCTGCATGTAATTTGTATAAAATAGCACAACCTTCCAAAGTGCAGTGTGAACAGACGAGGTGAGAAGAATGGAGTTCTACCTTGAGTTGATGTACCACCTTGGAATGCCTTTAACTGCTGCACCTTGATTTCTTCATCTACAAAACAGGATTAGTGAGATCCATCCCAGTCATGTCACACAGTTATTGGAATGAAGTTACCAAACAAATCCAAAGCAACCTTGTTAAATGCTATGTAAATTGATCCTTTTTCCTCCAGGGCTGCTTAACAATCAGTTGAGAAAATGGAACATCTGTTGATTTCACTTCTGCTATTTAAAATTGCACTTTCTCCCTCAACCTCTCTCTATTTCGGCCTGTCCCCTGTACTCTTTCTTCAGCGGGTGACTTTGATTCTGACCTCTTGGAGACTCTAGGTAAAGGCTTCCTTAGTGTCTCTCTTCTCCGCCTCCCAGATCCTCACTTTCTTTTTCTCAACGATGCACTGAAGATGGTAGGTTCAGTTCTTCCTCCTGGTGCACCTCTCCATCTATGGCCTGCATTGCCTCTCAGCTCCTCCTCGGCTTTGCTCCATCCTTCTAGAGTATACTTTTCCTTCCTTCTCTGTTGGCTCCTTCTCTTCTACAAGTGTGCCCATGTTTCTTTTTCTACAGTCCTTCTCTTAGTGCAGCTTTCTATCAAGGATGCCACTCAACCTCCCCTTCTTCCTTCTCATCTCCACAGATCCATTCCTTTCCCTTTATTCCCACTCATTTTGGCCTTAGCTTTTTGCAGTCCTATTCCTCCCCACTGTCCTGCTGAATCCAATGTCTTGAAGGCCACATCCTAATAACTGCATTTGCTGGTTTTTACTTAGTTCTCATCTTTCTTGAATTCCTTACTTCATTTCACAGTACTGGTAATAAAGCATAATTCTGTTTCCATTCCCACCTTCCCAATAAAGGCTCTTTTCCGTGCACCTTAAATGTAGGTATTTTCCAAGGCTCTAAGTCCACAAGCCTTATCAGGTCACACGTCTTATTATAGATAATCCGCAAATACCCAGGCCATTTACTAATAGCTGTCCCAAATTCCAGACCTGCATTCCCAGCTGCTGGCAGAGCCTCTCCACTTGAAGGTCATGATGAAGCCATTTAAGCTCAACATTTCAAAGTTCAGCTCATCAACACATCAAAGCCAGTCTCTACACTTGATTTGCCTATTTTTGTTCAGATGGGTTTTTTTCCTACAAATTGACAATTACTTCTAAAGTTGCAAAATATACTAAACCATAGGTCTCTAGGCTGTTGAGGAATTAGTTGGAAAGCAAATCAGGAAAAATATTAGAGTAGTAGCAGTCCCAGTGAAATTCACATGAGCTGGGAGAAAACAGAAGGGGAGCAGGAAATCAACATCATGCATTTTGTTTACAATAGAGTCAGAAGACCAGGACTACCTAATACATCCCTCTTTGTATTTCTAATTTTCTGTCAAGGCTCCTGGCAGATACAAACCTAGTCCCTCATCACGGAGACTCATTGTTTAAAACTTTCTCTGTGATTACATTTCTTTAGACTCTCTAATTCTTTATACTCAGATTTTAAGTTTACAGATCCTCCATTTTTCTCTTACTATATTAAACATACAGAGTATAGATAATAGATACTTCCTTACCATTAAAACTTTTGTCATATTTGGAGCACCTGGGTGGCTTAGTCGATAAAGCGTCCGACTTTCGCTTAAGTCATGATCTCGCGGTTCGTGGGTTCGAGCCCCGCGTCGGGCTCTGTGCTGACTGCCTGGAGCCTATTTTGGAGGCTGTATCTCCCTCTCTCTCTGACCCTCCCCTGCTCACGCTGTTTCTCTCTCTCCTAGAAATAAATTTTAAAAAATATTAAAAATCTTTTGTCATATTTGCTTCAGCTTTTTGTAAAACATTTTATTTTGAAATAATTTTAGACTTAAATATTACAAAAAATAAGACAGAGTCTGTATAAACCCTTCACATAGATTCCTCAAATGTGTTAACACTTTACACAACCATAGTCCAAAGATCAAAGCCAGGAAATTAACATTGATACCATACCCTTAATTATTGCACAGATCTTAGTCAGATGTCACCATTTTTTCTCCCACTGAAGTCCTTATTCTGGTTCAAGATCCTACATTGCATCTACGATAGTTCCTCAGTCTTCTTTTTTTCTTTTATGATCCTATGCTTTTGAAAAGTACTGGTCATTTGTTTTGTGGACTGACTCAATTTCAACTGGTCTAATGTTTCCTTAGGTTTAAATTCATGTTACGTGTTTTAGCAAGAATACCCAGACGTGACTTTGTGCCCTTTTCAGTGCATCATATCAGGTTTCCAATGTTGATATGTTTGTTCCTCTAGTGGTTATGTTCACTTTGATCACTTGGCCAAGGAGATGTTTTCCAAGTCTCTCCCCTGTGAAGTTACTGTTTTTCTCTTTGTGATTAGTGATATTAATATGTATCTTGTGCAGAAATACACCGAGATTATGAACATGTCCTGTTTTTTTCATCATATCTTTTACCTACTGATTTAAGCCCCAATTTAAGCATCCATTGGTGATTCCTGCATGCAACAATTATTACTCTGGTATTGGTCTATTACTTTGGTGATTTTTCTATTTCCATCATGTTTTCTCTCCCATTTAGTTAGTTACATCAATATAGATTCATGGAATTTGTTTTAACCTATAAGCTATAATTCATTACTGTCATTATTTTGCCACTTGAAATATCCTAGATTTGGCCATCGGTAGCTCCTTCCAGATGACGTCTACATCCTTTCTGTATGTCCCATCTTTTTTGAGCACTTCCTTACTTTCTGTTATCACAAGGTATTCTAGGCTCACCTGGTAATTTCCCTACTCTATCCATAGGACATTTTTATTTTCTTTTTTAAAATAAACAAAACATCATGGAAATCCCCTGTGCCCTGTCAACACTTTTCTTGTTCAAATTTCCTAGTTCCTTCATCAGATGTTTTCACTCTCCTGATGTCAAACATATCAACCCTAAATACATTGTGGCCCATGACTTTGTATATTAACTACGTGTATATGTATCCATAAATAACATAGTTTTTGCATATTTTATAACACTAGATAAATGAAATAATATTATAAATACAAATTCATGTTCGTACACATTGTAGCTGAAAAACCTCATTCATTTTGTTTTTATTATTATTAAAAAATTTTTATTTTAGTATAGTTGACACACATGTTATATTAGCTTTAGGCGTACAACATAGTGACTCAACATCTCTACACCTCTATATGTTTTTTTTAATGTTTATTTTTCATTTTGGCGGGGAGGGGGCTGAGACAGAGAGGGACAGAGGATCCCAAGCGGGCTCTGTGCTGACAGCGGAGAGCCTGATATGGGACTCAAACTCACTAACTGTGAGATCATGACATGAGCCGAAGTCAGACAGTTAACAGACTGTTAACTGAGCCACCCTAGCACCCCCATCTACATCTCTATATATTATGCTGCGCTCGCCACAAGTGTAGCTACCATCTGTCACCATAAAACACTGTTACAATATCACTGACTGTATTCCCTGTGCTGTGTTTTTTATTCTTTTTTTTTTTTTAATTTATTTCTAGGAGAGAGAGAGAGACAGCGTGAGCAGGGGAGGGTCAGAGAGAGAGGAGTCACAGACTGAAACAGGCTCCAGGCTCTGAGCTGGCAGTCAGCACAGAGCCCGACGCGGGGCTCGAACCCACGAACCGTGAGATCATGACCTAAGCGAAAGTCGGACGCCTAACCGACTAAGCCACCCAGGCGCCCCTGTGTTTTTTATTCTGATGACTTCTTCATCCCATAATTGGAACCCTGTATTCCCCACTCCCCTTCGCCCATTTTTCCTATTACCCTCCCCCCTTCCCTTTGGCAACCATAAATTTCTTCTTTGTTTTGTTGATCTCTGTCTGAAAAGCCCATTTATTTTAACTTCTGTATAATATCCTATTATAGGATTATATCAAATGTATTTACGTTTTCATTATTTGATAGACATTTTGATTGTAACCCAATTGTTGCTATTATATTCTTGTAAGCTACCAGCTTGAAGTATTATGTTAGCGTTTCCCTGAATTATATGCTTAGGAATATAATTACTAGGCTTTACTGTATGTATGTCTTCCACTTCATTAGATCTTGTGTCCAAAATGTTTGTTTTTATTTATACTGTGACCAGCCATGTGTATCCCTATGTCTGCACATCTTTACCAACTCTTGGTATTGTCATTCATTTAAATTTTTGCCCAAGTGAAAGGAGTAAAATGGTCTTGTTGTTCTTTTTCTGTATCTCCCTGATTAGGAGAGCATATCTCCCTGATTAGTGAGGCTGAGCATTTTTCCAAAAATATTTTTAATTTTAATTTTAATCTTTTTGAGAAGGAAAGAGAGCACGTGCACATGCATATAAGGGAGGGGCGAAGGGAAGGAGAAAGACTCTTATGCAGGTTCCACACCCAGTACGGAGCCTGATTTGGGGCTTGACTGTGAGACCAAGACCTGAGCCTAAATTAAGAATCGAGACTTAACCAACCCGGCCACCCAGGCTTCCTGACGCTGAGCATCTTTTAATGCTTATTGGTCATTTCTCTCTTATAAATTGTAATCTTGTGCCCATTTTTCTTTTGGAATGTTGTTCTCTTGTTGATTTGCAGCTTTTAAAAAATAAGATTTGGCTAATGGCACTTTGCTCGTTATCTGTGATGCAAGTACTTCTCTAAATGGATGACTTGTTTTCTCATTGCTCAAAGTGTCTTTTCATCCTTCTAATTTCAATTCCATCTTCCAAGTGGGCTTCCTAATTGAACATATTAATGAAGTGACCTCTGGCATGCTACTCATAAATCATTTCTTTTAACTAAATTTGTTCACCAGGATTTTGAAACAACAGGATGAGTTTAAAACAAAGTTTTGGACTCAACGATCAGAAATGCACTCAGGGATGTTTAAAGAAAGAGAAAGAAAGAAAGAAAAAAAAATCAAAAAGTAGCTTTGATCCTTTCACAACTAAGATGTAGTCTTCATCTGTTTCTTTGTAATAGAATCTGAAGCTGGGAAGGAGTTTCTTTGATATCTGTAATATCCAATTTAAAATTCACTGAATTCTAGAAATAAAGTACTAGGAGGAATCACAGGGACCATCTGGTTCAATCCTCTCATTTTACAGGAATTAGAAGATCAGGGAGATGAAATAAAATATTCAGGGTTGAGATCTAGTTTCTTTTCCCCCAAAGATTCCAATTTTTAAATGCACGGATTTAGACCTTCATTTTACCAGGGGAATGGGACTGTCCCAAATTAGCTTGGGCACACAATCTCTTATAAGTTTCCCCCTTCTTTTGAGGTGTAAGGACCCCATCCCCATTTATTATCATGCTTGGAATTGAATATAAGTCCCAGTCAGATGCTTTGGACACATAGAAATTCATATTCCTCGGAACCTAATGTGTATTATAAATCAGTCTGCAGAATGGATGGGGGACTTCCATTTTTCTCTTTGTTTTCTTTCTTCTTTTTTTAAAAATTAAGATCCATTTCCCTTCTCTAGAGAGAGAATACAATAATATTCTCTCTTGGATTTAGGAAACCTCAGTTAGAAATAAATCTCTCCAAATGGTTAGGTGAGAGTCCCTTGAGCAAGACTAAAAGCCTTCAGTATTTTTTTCCCGCTTATATTTCTTATGCACAGTCCACGTCTAAATGGCCTAAAAATTTATTTTGGTTAAATCAGTTTTCTTTTCTAAATAAAGTGCTAAATGAAGGGTTATGTTTCTAGTTAGAGTCCTTTTTAGCTCTAAATATCCATGAGTCTAGGATAAGATATATCAAAAGGGCTCTGAGGAAAAGCAGAGCAAGCAACTGAACACTAGTAATGGGAACCCCTAGTAATGACCATTGATCTTAACTGCCCACTGTTGTTCAATCACCCCTGGATTTCCCTTAAGCTACCTTCTGTAGTAATTGCCAGATTTCTCTGAATCGTTTCTTTAAAAATCAACTCAGCATGCTAGAAATCAGATGGTTATCTCCTACAGGACACTGACATTGTCACTTTTGTTTACTTCTGCTGCCTGATGTTGACGATGATGATGATGGCGATAGAAATAAAAATACAGTAATTACACATACTACATACCAGGCATTGTTCTAAGTATCTCACACCTACAATGACTCATTCAGTCCTCAAAAGTCTAGGTGGTAAGTCAGGATTATTATTTCCATTTTATATAGCTAGAGGCATGGAGAAGTTATGTAATTTATCTGGAGTCACACAGTTTATCACTCAGGGTCTAAATGGAGCATAGATGACAGATGAAAATAGCTAACTTGGGAGCATTTGTTTCCAAAATGGGCCAACTCAGGAGGAGGGAGACATGTGTGAAGTCAACTGCACTTTGCACAGAGAAGTGAACTCTGGGCAGGGGCACTGTTAGCCTGTGGCAACCTTGCAAAGAAAGAGCCAAGGGAATAAACACCCTAATCTGTCTCTCCTTCCTCCTGTGGGCTACTGCCCAGGAGCTTTCAGGGGTGGACTTGGGCAGAACTTCATTAGAAGTTTTTTGAAGCATATCAATGTCACTTGTACAGTCTAGCGTCAGGGCAGAGAGCAGGTCCATTGGCAGATACCACATAATAAGTAGCAGAGCTAGGATTTGAATCCAGGCAGTCTAACTCCAAAGTCCCAGTTTCTAGCCACTGTGCCATATAGTGCCTTGTAGATTCAGGAGGCACAATCACACACAGTGAATAGCATATAACTGGGATGTGTAACTCATATAAGAGGCAGTAATTGGTTCAGGAAGTCACTAGATAGGTGTACATGATGCAGCTGTTTTTTCTGATGGCAAAAGACCCACAGTGCCCATGCTGATTTCATTATTTATTTATTTATATGTTACTCGCTTGATCTGGGAGGGATTTGAAGCTGTTGGACTCATCTTCTCCATCATTAATTGTATATTGATTTTTGCTTTTTAGGTTGAGCGGAAGTCTGATATCCCTCCAATTATATATAAATTTTTCCCTTTTGGTTTCCGATTTTGGGGGAGATCACATAAAGTGAGCTGAAGGCAGAATCAAATTTTCTTGACTCAATTACTTTAAGGATCTTCCATCACTAGGATAAAACATTTTTATGTTATTGTTTTTTATTTAGTTTTCTGTTTTACATAATGGAAAAATCCTGGGGCATTCCATGGTAGTTTGGGAGTAGAAAACCTGGCGTAAGGAATTTTGGGTTCTGTGTGGAAAGTAATTGAGGCAGGAATGGATGGTGAGTTCCATCTCGATAAAGTGCCTAAAGGCAGATTTCACATGAGAGACTTCATCAGGGAGGGAAAGCACAGTTTTTAAGGCAGGGGAAAGAAAATAGCATTAGAAGGAGAAGGCAGAGTGCTGTTTTAGAAAGATATGTATGCCTTTAATTTTCTTTTTTAAACTTTGGGAGTTGAAAAATTGCCAACGGGAATAAGAATTCTGATCCCAATAAGATGATACAGGTTGCAATTTATTCTGAAGTTTCAAAAGCAGAGTGATGTAAGAAAGACAATTACAACACTCGCCAGCTTTAATTGTGCATCCTGTCAGCATTTGCCCAGACGCTCCACCTGGGACTCAAAACCCCTGGGACTCAGGACAGCTAGTTCTCTTTAAATAAAGGAACTCGCTAAACGAGAAAAGAATAGCTATGGTGCAGTACTTGAAGATCTTTCCTCTCAATTGGAGAAACACAAAGCAGAGTACTGAAGTATGATTCAGTCTCCTTTTTTTGAGGCGCAACGTACATTAAATTCCCAAAGAAGGTGGGGAAATGTTTCAGCATCATGGGCTACAAAGCCATTATGAGTCTAAGTAGCAGTATTCAGTGAAACTGTCATCAGTAACGATGGTCTTGAGAACAGGGGTGTTCAGTAGGTGGAGCCCTGCCGACAGGGTCTGGCGAGGGGAGCAGAGCTGTTTTCCCAGAGGGGCTTCTGGCCAGAGATTACATTTCCGTGGTCCCAGGCTTTCCCCTTCCTGCAGGAAGAGGAAGCTGCCAGCTGCTTCACATGTAGGCCAGGCCAGAATTTTGAAGCATGTGTTCCTTGCTCTTTCAGGCATTCCTTAGTTGTGTGTGTGAATGAGTGGGTGTCATGCCTTGGAGAGAGGGACAGGTGAGGTGCTGGAAATGGTCCTCATTCAGCCCTCCTATAGTCAGCTTGCTCACTCAGATGTGGCTATTTATGTGAACTGAAAGAATGGATCACTAATGCCCAGGGCCCAGGCCTTTTGAGTAGGGACTCTTGTAGGGGAAGGAAGGGTCACCATGCCTTGAAGAATTCTCATGATGTTCTCTTTGGAGAAACTCTCATGGAGTTCTCTTTGGCATTCATGGTGGCCTTTGCTGTGACACCTTGCTTTCTACCCAACATTTTGGATAGCTTTCCTGGAGCAGGTAGCAAGCACTTGGCACCGTCCACTCATATCTCCTTGGTTGACCATAGCCTGAATTTCCATTTTCTCACACCTTTAAGAACTGACCTATAAGACCTCCCCACCAGCTTCACTTGGGAGGAGTTGGCTCCTGATGGATGGAAAAGAATAAGAAAATGAAATGAAAAAGTCTGAATCCAAAGGGTAGTGGCTGTTTTGGCAGAAAGCTTCCAGTTTTTCTTAAAAATTTTTTTAATGTTTACTTATTTATAATTTTTTTCAATGTTTATTTATATTTAAGAGACAGAGCATGAGCGGGGGAGAGGCAGAGAGAGGGAGACACAGAATCTGAAGCAGGTTCCAGGCTGAGTTGTTAGCACAGAGCCCAACATGGAGCTCAAACTTATGAACCGTGAGATCACGACCTGAGCCAAAGCCAGACCCTAAACTGACTGAGCCACCCAGGTGCCCCTGAACTTGCTCTTTAGATACCTAAAGGGCCCGAGTAGTTTCAGGACACAGAGTGGAAAGAGCGTCAGGGCCTTGGATAGATCAGAATTCCTGCTATCACCACCATATGGTATTTCAGCCTCGCTCTTTAGGAATTAATGGTGTGTATTATTTGTACCCCAAACTGTACAGATTGGTCCTTGTTTATAGAGCATATAATCCTCACTCCCATAAAAGTTTCTCTATTTGCAAAATTGTTTGTGAGAGATATAATGCATAGTCACACATCTCATCCTGTGCGGAATGACTTGAATATATGATGCAGAACATTAGGTGAGTTCATTTTAATACATTTTTTTTAAGCTAGAAAACTATCGGACATAGGCACAGGAATAAAATCCTTTATAATATTGCTCTTTTTGCAGATGTTTCTTTGACATTTAGTTGAAAAACTTCTAAACTTCTCTTGAAAAGGGTTTTACTGGCCTTGAAAATTTCCAGCCAGTATTTGTGGGGATCTGGTTGGTATCTCTTGGCACAGATTCCTGATGTAGACATCACAAAAAGGTTATTTCTACTTGACCAAGTGGCTTAAGTGGTCAACATTAAGTGGGTTTTGTGGGGATACACAGATTGAAATAATGCTCTGCTTTATGATTTTGGGCTGAGCAGCAAAACAGAATTAGAATTGGACTCAAGGAGAGGCTTGTGTATTTTCAGCACTAATGCTCTTTTCCATGAAATCATTAGATCAAAGAGAAAGCTAGAGATTAGAATTTAGGGACAATGGGATTGGGTTGAATTACACAATTGTATACTATTCTAGGGAAAAAGAAATCAATAGGTATGCTCTGATCAACCGAGAGAAAGTTGCTTTTTCTTCCTTTTTTTTTTTAACGTTTTTTATGCTTTTATTTATTTCTGAGAGAGAGACAGTGTGAGCAGGGGAGGGTCAGATAGAGAGGGAGACACAGAATCTGAAACTGGCTCCAGGCTCTGAGCTGGCTGTCAGCACAGAGCCTGACACAGCTCGAACCCATGAACCATGAGATCATGAAGCCAGACGCTCAACTGACTGAGCCACCCAGGCGCCCCGAAAGTTGCTTTTTCCATGACTTAGAAGAAGAGAGTGGGCTTGAGCCCCACAGTACCTTGTTTTCTTTCCTTGAGATGAAAGGGCAAGTTGTAATCTCTTCTGAGGTGACCCAGAGTCTCTGTCTCTGGACTTTATTTATTTTTCTACCTCTGGGCTTTAAATGAGCTCATTGTCATCATCATCATCGTCATCTTCTTCTCCTTCTCCTCCTTCTCCTACTTCTCTTTCTTCTCCTCCTCCTCCTTTACTTCCTTTCCTCCTCTTCCTCCTCCTCCTTTAAGTTTATTTATTTGATAGAGAGAAAGAGAGAGCAAGCATGAGTGGAGGAGGGGCAGAGAGAGAGAGGGAGAGAGAGATAATCCCAAGCAGTCTCTGCACTTTCAGGCATGGAGGCCAACGTGGGGCTTGAACCCATGAACCATGAGATCATGACCTGAGCCAAAACCAAGAGTTGGATAGTTGACTGGCTGAGCCATCTAGTAGCCCCAAATAAGAACTCTTCTATAGTAGAAGACATGGGCATTGGGTACTTTCTCTTCTGTAAAGTGGAGATCTTGTAAAAAAGTAGGGCTGGTGAATAGGCTGGTCAGTGCCAGTATCCTGTGGGATGCCTGACCTATGCTAGGTCCCAATTCAGTAGGCATTTATAGATAATCTGTGTCAGGTAATGTGAAGATTATAAAATACTATCTTTGCCCTAAGGACACAACTTTTTGCTTTCTCCTTACAGCATTTTTGGAGACCAGAAGTCAGTAGTGGTACAGTTTAGTGATAACCAGCTTCAATTAAACTCAAAGTATTTATTAGCTTTCTGTCTAGGAGCTGCATCGAACTCCACACTAGTATGCTTCATATGTTTAGCAGAAATTGTCCTAACCTTTGGGGCATACGGGTGACTCAGTAAGCTAAGCATTGGACTTTTGATTTTGGCTCAGGTCATGATGTCACAGTTTGTGAGATTAAGTCCCGCATTGGGCTCTGTGCTGACAGTGGAGAACTTGCTTGGGATTCTCTCTCTCTCTCCCACTGTTTCTCCCTCTCCTCTACTTCCTGTATGTCTCTCAAAATAAATAAATAAACATAAAAAAAGAAATTATCCTAGCCTTCAAGAGACTTGAACTTGAGATAAGAAAGGATCAGAAATAAATATCTGAGCAAATATCATTGCATGTTTTAGTAATCAGGCACCCAAGGGTGCTATTGCTTAATTATTTTGTCCACAGGGAATATATTGTACTTCCTGAAGGAAATAAAATCTCTTTAATCTTCTCTTCCTCTTCCACTCCTCAGGTGCAGAGTTCCTTTAGTGGCTTTCTTTGTGTTAGTGATTGGCCCTGAACACTTTCCATTTATTCATGAACTCATTTATTCTTGTTATATGTTCAACAGCTACACAAGAGCCTTCCATATATGAGGTATTGTGCTAGGCATTGGAGAAGGAATAGACAGTAAGACGATGCTTCCCTGACCCATGGAACTTACTTTCATGTAAGAAAGGCAGATGTTAAACACACAATACCATACTGAGTTAACTGTATTTATATATGTTAAATGGGTGAAGGCAAAATACATGTTGTAAGAACATATAAAGAGGATTTGCCCTCATAGGGAGAATCAGAGAAGGTTTTTAGAGTGAAGGATGTTTGAGCTGAGCTTTGAAGGACAAGTGGGAGTTAATTAGATAAAAGAATGGGGGAAAATATCTAAGCCAGAAAGAATAACATGTGCAAAGACCTGAGGAAGGCAAAATCACAAAGGGGCTTGATGGAGTTTAAATCTTTCATTGCTTTTACAGTGAGAAACCTTTGAGAGATTTAAAGTACCACAGCAACATGAGCCAATTTGCATTTTGGAGCTATGATTCTGGGCACAGTGAGGAGAGTGGGTTGGAAGGAGGAAGAGGTGGAGGCAATCGTGTCAGTACAGGGAGGAGATGAAGGTTTCTTAAATAGTATGGGTAAGATGGAAGAAAGAGAACTGATTTGAGACATGCATAGCAGATGAAATAGGACTTGGAGATCGATTAGGTCCAAGGGTGAGGGAAAGAAAGGAGTTGGGGAACCCAAAGCCTGGTGTGGAGACGGGCTGAGCTTGCTAGGAGGGAGGAGATGGTGGGTTGAGAGCTGGGTATGTTGATTTTGAGGTGCCTGGCACACAAGTGGAGATATTCAGTGGGCACATCTCAATCAGAAGCACATTGTTAGCTGGATGATCCAATAGTCATTCCAACTCCTTGTTTCCCTTTCTCAACTCCCATGATAAAATAAACCAGAAACATTCCCCTTTCCAGTATCACAGACAAAGGTGATCATGCAAGTCAACTCTGGCCAGTGAGAAGAGTTGACATATTGGTGAGCCTTTGACTTCTCTGATAAGAGGAACAGATACAAGAGAGGCATTGCTTCATTAAGAGAAATGAAAACATATCTTCAGATAAACACTTATACCTGGATGTTCACAGTAGCCATATGCATAATGGACAAAAAGTAGAAATTACATCAATGTCCAACAACTGAAGAATGGATACACAAAATGTGTCCAAGTTTGTGACTGGCTATTTTAGTTTCATTGACTTGTCAAATCCTTCCATTTAAAACAGATTCTCACAGGGGCGCCCGGGTGGCTTAGTCAGTTAAGCGTCCGACTTTCTCTCGGGTCATGATCTCGCGGTTTGTGGTGGGTTCTAGCCCCGCATCGGGCTCTGTGCTGACTGCCAGCTCAGAGCCTGGAGCCTGTTTCAGTCTGTGACTCCCTCTCTCTCTGACCCTCCCCTGCTCACGCTATCTCTCTCTCTCCTAGAAATAAATAAAACATTAAAAAAAATAAAATAAAATAAAACAGATTCTCACAGATTGAAGTGGGAGTATGGGGTGATAGATCGAGAAAAGAAAAGGGATAAATAATGGGAGAAAAAATCAGTTAATATTTCGAAATGTGATATTATCTCATGCATGGCAGTTTATAAACAACATGCTTACTCTTTTCACTGTGAGATGCCAGTTGCTAACAAGATGAACCATGTGTTTCCCTTTAAGGAAGATTAGGATCTTCATATTCTGTGCATTTGCCCTGAGATACATTACAAAGCAAATAATTCAGAGACACTGATTCAGCCTCCCAATGGGATCGTTCTACCTGAACCAAGGTGTTTCACAGCACTCCTATCATTCCTCTATGAGGTGGCTGACCTGTGCAAGCAGCTATTTTTACACTGAGAGGATTGGATCCAGGTCCTAGTCAGAACTGGAGGAAATCCACAATAAAATCAACATCTAAGTGTCTAAATCAAGGATGGTAAATATGTGGCATGGATACCACCAACACACAACTCCCCTTACCTGTGACAGACATCACTATCTGTCGTATCACTTTTCCTATCAAACCCAGAGGTATTCTTGGAAACTTTGTCAACATTGGGCTTAAGACAATTGATCAGGTTAGTTCCTGGGGATAATCCAGCTTGCCCTCATTGGTCCAGGAAGTCAATTTAAGAACTCCACTGTTTCAGGGGCTCCTGGGTGGCTCAGTCAGTTGAGTGTCAGACTTCAGCTCAGGTCACGATCTCATGGTTTGTGAATTTGAGCCCCTCTGGGCTGGCTACTGTCAGTGCAGAGCCAGCTTTGGATCCTCTGTCCCTCCCTCTCTCTGCCTCTCCCCTGCTTGCACTCTCTCAAAACTAAATAAAAACATTAAAAAAGGAACTCCAATTTTTCATAACTACAAATGTATGCTAAATACTCTTAGTATTGTCCATTTAAGAGCCACGTACGGCAGACACTTTGTCTTTGAACCCTTTCTGTCCAGAGTCCCATTCTTTTTGAATTAGGAGCAGTGGGTGCAGGGGAAGGCTGCTGACCTTTGGGTTAGGATGCCTCTGTGACTAAGTCAGTTACTTAATGCTCCCTGACCTTGCTTTTAATCACCCATCCACAAAATGGGAGTCTTTAATGAAAATACTTAAATGTGTCTGGTCATTGTCATTTAAGTAAAAGTCATAATGTGTTGTCTGTATTTGTTGGGTTATTAACGGCTCTAAAACACTCTATTTAGCTTTAAAAACTGATTTAGAAAGTTCTGTCTCAACTTGCCAATTCTTGGTCAGATTTTTCTGTCCTAATAGTCTTATTTAGCTCCATTTAAAATCTAACCAGAATCCAGGGTGCCTATTAACTTTTAATCCTTACATAAATTGCATATAGATTTGCCAACATGGCTCTATTTGTTTGAAGGTTATACCCATTTTCTCTTCATTGGCATTCAGCAGAGTGTCTTTAGAATCTAGTCATTCCACACTCAAGAAGGGAGTAGTGAGCTGAGCTCCCCTTAACTGAATGCTTCCTGAATTATACCTATTGTGTTATTTTCCAGGTTAGCTTTTACATATTTAAAGTCAGACACTTATTGGCTGCTACTTGCATGTTTCAGCATGGATACCAATCCCAGGGTCCTGCAAGATAAAAAATAATAATATTGATTCCGTTTTTGGTGCCTATAGCTTTTTTCTCAGATACTGTTTTGGTGACTTCCCAGGAGTATTGAGTGTCATGGTTTGGAGGTAAGCAAGGTTTGTTTTAGAAACAGGATGTTACATTTCTGTAGGTGGTGTTTACAGTGTAGAACCCCTAATCAATTATTTAATTAGTGAGTAGCCAGTAAATCCTGCTAAGTTTTACACCTTATTACAGGGTCAGAAAGAAAGTCAAGGTCACTGGCCAAAGTGAGGCATGTAAACTGTCAGTTGAGTTGTGTCTAATCAATAACAAAAGCAAATAATTTATACATACACAGTCAGGTCTGAATGTTGGACATTTACTGAGCATCTACCATGGGGAGTCATGCTAGATGCTAGGGATGTAAAGTTTTACAAAACACGACTTCTGCCTTTGAGAGGCTACGTCTCTGGATATGTGAAACCTGTGTGCTGAGATGACAATGTGAGGGGTATATCTCAGTTTGTAGAAGCCTGTATCATCTGGGTGCAGAGACGTTTCTGTTTCTCCAAGATTTTGGAGAATCATGAAAGGTTGAGGAACCTCTCTAGCAAGTGTGGGATTTGTAGGTGGGGGAAGGGAAGTAGGAAAAAACCATTGAGGTGGGGGAGGTGTTCCAGTGTCCTGAGGAACCATGAGGGAATGTGTGTGCCTGGAGCCAGGATTCATGCAAGGAGTTACAGGAGAGGAGGGGGCAGAAATAGGGTGGGGCCAGGCCTTAGATGCCTTTGACTTCTGGCCATGGCATTTGTAGTTTCTTCTGGGTGAATGGATAGCCTCTGATGATAGTTTTTAGGTGGCATTTTAAAAAGATTGAATCTACTCATGTTCTGTGGAAGGAGCTGGGATGACAGAGGACTAGATACAGGGGGGAAATATTTAGGAGACATCTAGCTACCATTTTAGTTGCAAGATTAGAAAAAAATTTTTTTTCAATCTAAGGCCAAAGAGATAAGTTGAGTGTCACTAAACAGCTGTGTTGAAGTGAAAAGCTGTGATGAAGTGAAAAGCAAGACAAGCATTTACCACTGTGAAAATAAGTTTTCTTTATGATTTACTACTTGTGAAAAATAAAGGATTGAATCTGGACTGTGATAGACCTGTATATCCACAGGTCATCTCTTATTGCAGGTGGGTTTTTAGCATTAAGTTAGGGGTGTTCCCATTGCTGGAAGGTGCAGTGAGACTGTGGTGGGCTCTTCAGTGATGGTGTGTACTGTGTCCATCTCTGTGCCCTCTGGACTGCAGAGTGCATTGCCTGGTGACCTTGTGGCACTTGACAATCTTCCTTGAATAACTGGAAGCCATTAAAGAGAAAAGTGGATAAACAACAGAATTGCCCGAGGGAAGATGAAGGAAGAGAATAAGGAAGCAATCCACAGGAAAGAGGCCACTAAACATCCCCCAGGTGAGCAAAGCTGGAAAATAAAAGTATATAACATGTCAAGGCCATTGTCAAGGCCATTGTATTGCAAGTGGCAAGGACAGAGCCAAATCTGCCTATCTTAGTGAAAGGGTATAAGACAAGGATTCCAGGGAGAATCGAGGAAGACAGGAAGTGATCCTGATATAATTAGTCCTTGATTATCTGGCCACCTGTTCATTTATTCCACAAAAGTTAACAAGGTCTCCTCTGAGGAAAACTAAGCAGTTGGAATGCTTGGATGAGGGAATAGCATTTGCAAAGGCAAAAAGGTATGAACAAGCAAGGTATTGGTAGATTCTCCAAGTGTTTGGGAATTGCTAGAGTAAACAGAAGTTATAAACAGAACTTCTGGGGGCACCTGGGTAGCTCAGTTGGTCAGACAGCTGACTCTTGGCATCGGCTCAGGTCATGATCTCACAGTTGTGGGATTTTGCCCCGAGTCAGGCTCTGCTGAGCATGGAGCCTGCTTGGAATCCTCTCTCCCTCTGTCACTGCCCCTCCCTCCCTCATTCTCTTTCTCTCTTTCAAAATAAATAAAAGAAATAAAAAAAAACCCCACAGAACATCTGGCAGCCAACAGAAGTATAGAATTTGGCTGAAGCAGTGCTTTGTGTTCTAAATTTGCATTTGTCAATGCTGTAATTGGAAGACTTCACACAAAAATAGCTGTTTTCATAAGACATCATCACAAAACTTAGGGATTTGAAATTTAGCCATTATTTTAGTAACTCTCATGGTTCTAGGAATCAACTGGGCTCAGCTAGAGATTCTCATCCAGGGTCTTTCATGGGGTTACAGTTCCCAGGTGGCTGGATTTGGAATTGAGATTGAAAACATCTCACCCAAATATCTTGTGGTTGCTAGGACTTTAGCAGGGGGCTGTTAGCCAGAACACCTACACACAGTGTCTCCATGTGGCCTGAGCATCTTCAGAGCATGACTGTTGGGTTCCAGCAGCAAGTTTGCAGAGACAGGAAGAGGAAGCTCCCAGTTTTTTTTTTTTAAAGTTTGGGCCTAGAAATAGAACATCACATCCACCATATTCTATTGGTCAAGTTGTGTATGAGCTGAATTGTCCCCCTCCCTGTTTGTATGTTGAAGACCTAATCCCCAGTACCTCAGAATGGGAGTGTATTGGGAGATAGAGTCTTTAAAGGGGAACTTAAGTGAAAATGGGATTATTAGGGTCAATCTTAATCTAGTATGATGGGTGCCCTTGTAAAGATGCCAGAGGTATTGCACCTACAGACTGAGGGGTGACCACATGAGGACATCTGCAAGCTAAGGAGAGAGGCCTCAGAAGAAACCAAACCTGACACCTTGAAATCAAGACACCTTAATCTTAGACGTTTAGCCTTTAGAAGGGTGAGAATATACATTTCTGTTGTTTAAGCCACCCATTCTGTGGTATTTTATTTTAGGAACCCAAATGGACTAATATACCACTGAAAGGTCTTGGGTCATAGGGTGACATGACTCTCTCAATATCTCTCCCCTCCCCCCACCCTCTCTCCAGCCACTCACTCATCTGTCTGTCTCTCTAGTGGCAGTGTCAAGGTCATCCTGGAAGTCAGTGGCCAGAGGCAAGAATATAGCTAAGTAGTTCTTTCAGTGGTCAGATGAATGGGCAGGTGATGAACAGTCTATTGGGAATGGGAGAAACAAAAAGCAGAAGTACATTTCTAAGATGTAAAATTGGCAGTATTTGGTAATGGGATATATGAGGTGGGGGATTCCTCAGAGGGAGAGGCCAATGAATGGCAGATGCAGGGTAATGGAATCCTATGGAGGGGGGTTTGACTGGCAACATTCAATAACACCTTTTACTGGTGGGGATTTAAAATGGTATGAAGTAATATGAGATGCATATGGCTGTGCCCAGAGCTTGGAGCCTCTTACTTCAGCCTCTTCCTTCTAGGCTGGAAGGAAGGTGGGCTAAGGGTCTGTTTTGCAGAGGAGAGGGTGATTGGCAAAGGACATTATTCTGTTTTTCTGATAGTCCTCTGACAAGGGGACTCTTAACACACCCACACCACACCCAGGATGCACCAGCCTGCAACAGGAGCTCTGTGTCCGGCTGGGCTGAGCTCTGGCCCCACAGACATGTCCAGAATCAGGGACACAAATGGAACCTTCTAGGTCTCACTGCTGTTGCCACCAAGCCAGTTGTGAGGGTCCCAACATCATCATCCTCTCGATGCCGTGGCTGACTTTGCTCCAATGGGAGCCTATTAATAAAGCGTTACGATGGTAACTACTGTATGTGTGGGCCAATATTTGACCAGTGAAAATAGATTAATTTGAAATGTGTGATCATTCCTGATAGGAGTTACAGTCGACATTTTCTCTACATATATCAGGAAAAAAAATGGGAGGAAGATAACCAAATGAGTAGAATAGATGAGATATCAAGAAAGTTTACCTCCTCCAGGACAAGGTTTTCTAGTGCCATTAGAAGAAGTCATTTGCATATAAACCAAGGCCTTTCCAGCTGAGGCCAGCCTGGCTCAAGATGTCATTTTAGAGCTACTTGTAAGTCCTCTTTCTTTTTAAACTAAAGCATATCTCTTCCACTGCACCTCTACTGCTTTGATGCCAACAGCACTTGAACTTGACCTTCAAAAGCACATTTCCCTATCCACAAACACCATTTCAACCTTTCTTAATTTAAGCAAGTCCTCTTACTCAAGTGCTGGGATGCAAATGGTGGGGGTGGGGGGAGAGGTGGAAAATTGGTGAAAGGAATCTACAATACAAAACTTTAAGTACAAATAAATGTTGTTGGATCTACTCTCCCACCATCCCCACCTCCCTTAATTTCTCTTTGCTACTGGAAGCCTGAGCTGGGTGTGGTGCCCTGGGCTCACAAGAACATGTCACAGCCAGCCAGAGGGGTCCTCTTCCAAAACTGTATCTCTGGCAAGCTGTTAACCCAACTATGTCTTACGTGGCAACCAGGAATTTTCCCCTTAAAAGATACACAGAGATGGTTGGTGTATTTTGATTAAAAGAAAAAAGTCTAGCTGGTTACACTGAAGATTACAACAGGCTCTACTCGTGTTATTCCTGTCCACAATGCCACTGCTGTTTTCTCTCCTTGATCCTTAGATTCCTGGTCTGGCACTTCCATTCTAAAGTTTGAACATGAACACAATGACTTCTGAATCACCACTCTGGGCACAAACAGCCCTCAAGCTCTCGCCATGTGGTCCCCCCTCCCCACCCCTTTTTCCCACCTCTTATCTGTTTAAACATTTCAGCTCAGAGTGCAGTGCTTAGGTCTAAAAATGGCTTGAATGTAATTACTAACAGTGTTACCTCTCTGCTGAAGCCTGTAATTCCCTCTTGATTAAGATGGTGGTATTGATTTGACTGGGATTGCATGCAAATAAACCGTGACATTGGGAGAAGTGTAGTTTTTCAGTTTGCAGTGTGTCTGTGATTTCACTGTAGTAGTCAAGTTTCCCCCACCCATATGGTTTGGCTACAGGATTTATAGGGATAAATACCTGTCTGCTAGGCTCAGATGGAAACTGTAGCCATCAGAAGTTCTCATCTGGAGCCTTTGTTTAGGTTGTGCCTATCAACTGCAGCCATCTCTGCTCTTACATTTATCAAAGTAATTGAAGAGGAATGGGCTCTCTCTGTCAGGCTGGCTGTCCAAAGGTCATGGTAGTTCAGAAGGAGACAGGTGGAGGAGGGGATTGGAAAATATTTTAAGGCAGAGATTTAGTAATTCACCACCACAAAAGAATCTGTACCGCCATTCCCCAGTCAGGCATTGAAGAATATGTTCTCTTAAAGTAAATGGTCACCACTTCATATTGATTTGGAACAAAGTTTCTAGCTAGGAGTCCTTTTAAGGCTAAGGGGAAAAAAATGCTTTGGGAGGGCATAACTGTACCTACCACCCAAACAGAGTCTCTGTCACCTGGAGTTGTAAGAGATCTGACAGGATGAGTGCCACTGAGGCATGATCTCTTGGCAAAACCTGGAAAGTGTGTAATTCAAATGAAACTGATGTCTAAATGGAGAAGGAGCACCTGTGTGTGTGTGTGTGTGTGTGTGTGTGTAGCATAAATTAACCCTACAAATTAGTTGCATATAAAAGGAGACTAAAGAGACATAGCAACTAAAGCAATACCTGGTTCTAGACCGGGTTTGGTATAAGAGGAGAGCAGGGTTACAAAACATGATGCGATCAACTGGCAAAATTGTCACCTGGGCAATAGATCCTATAAAATTATAGCATCATCGGGTCATGATCTCACAGTTTTTGAGACTGAACCCTGCTTGTGATTCTCTTTCTCCCTCTCTCTCTGCCCCTTCCCTGCTCACATGCTTGCTCTCTCTTACTCTCTCTCTCTCAAAATAAATAAATCAACATTAAAAAATGTTTTAATAAAAAAATTGCTGAAGTTGATAGACAACTGTAGTATGGTTATATAAAAGAATATCCTAATTTTGGAAAATACACATGATATACATGATATATTTTTATATTTTTTAAGTAATTACAAATTTCATATATATTTTTACATATGTATATGAGAGAGAAGGGAGAAAGGGAGAGAGAACAAATGATAAAATAAATGGGTAAAATGTTAATAGGTGAATTTGGGTGAAGAATATTCTTTTTTCTGTTCTCATTCTTACAATTTTTCCATAAGTTTGAAATTGTTTCCAAATAAAAAGTAAAGAGGGAGGGATGCCTTTAGATATCTGAGCCAAATCTTGCCTCATCCCAAACTCTTTTGCCATGGGGTAAGTGATCTGTTTTGCAAAAGTCAAAATCCTGACAGAATAAAAGAAACCTAAACTATGGAGGTGTATTTATGTACATGTTGACTTAACTGCCAAGGATATTGCAGAAGCCCCTTTAGCTCTTCTTATTTTCTCTCCTCTCTCTATCAGACTTCCTCCGAACAGTTAGAATTACCTGCATCTAACACTGTTTTCCTCTTGTGATTTCCTTGCTCAAGCACTTAGAATTCCTTCCGTTCATGCTTTCTCCATTGTCATCCTCAAGTTACTATTGTTTCCCACACTCCATTCCCAAATAGAACCTCCCTTCATTTCTGGTAATCACTCTAACTCAAACTTCATACACTTCAACCAACCATGGCTCTCTGATTACTTAATCTCTTCCTTTACTAATGTGATTTTTTTCTGATAGCTTATGAAAATAGTCCATGTTTTATTTATTTATTATTTTTTAAAATGTTTTATTTATTTCTGAGAAAGGGATGGAGACAGCGTGAGCAGGGGAGGGTCAAAGAGAGACACAGAATCTGAAACAGGCTCCAGGCTCTGAGCTGGCTGTCAGCACAGAGCCCAATCCGGGGCTTGAACCCACTAACCATGATGAGATCATGACCTGAGCCGAAGTTGGGTGCTTAACCAACTGAGCCACCCAGGCGCCCCTTTTTTATTTTTGTTTATTTATTTTTTTAATGTAAAAATAGTCCATGTTTATCAGCATAGGAAAGCACAAAGAAAGAAAACAAATGAACCACCAAAAATCCCACCAGTCAAGACTGATTATCTCATCACTCAAGACAACCACTCTATTTTGGTATTTTCCTTCCCTTTTTTCTCTGCATACATTTGTATGTGTGTATACAATGAAGTCTTTTCTCTTTTTTTTTTCTCACTTAACTTTACACTCTGATATCATTAAACATGGTTTTTAAAAGTTGTATGATATCCAATTAAATGGATGGACCCTAGGGTGACATCCAGCTGTTAAGTAGCCTGGTTGGTTACTAATTGGTTGGTGCATCTGTTATGATTGGTTAATCTATTGGTTTTGATTGGTTGGTGCGTTGGTTGTAGTTAGAACTGGTTAGTGCCTGTGCCATGCCAGTTGTTAAAATATTTTCAATATCACCAGTAGTTATATCATCACAGAGTTAACCTTTTCCTTATCACTGGACATTCGGATTACATTTAATTCATGCTATTATAAGTAAATCTATAAAAGAAACACCTTAATTTTCATATAAATGGCTAATAATTTTCTCTGGTTAAATTTCTAGAAGGTCAATAACAGGCCCAAGGTATGATTATTTTAAAGGCTTTGATGCATATTATTCTGCAGAAAGATTAGATTCATTTCCAATATACTCTGGCCAAAAGGGCACAGGGCTTTTACTGAACCCTGCAAGCCTGAGTATTATTGTTTTCAAAAGATCTTTGCCAACCTGATGGTCGAAAAATGGTGTCTTGTTTGAATTTGTATTTCTTTTGGTTATATTTTTAATGTGAGCATTTGAACATTTTATAATGTGTTTTGTCATTTTTTCTCTGCTCACTTTTCTGCTTTACAATTCCTCATGTTTCTAGGCTCTGTCTTTACTTTTTTTTTTGTAGATGTGACAGCTGTCCCCTCACTGACTGCCAGGATTAGTTTGGCTCTTCTCCTTGGCAAGGCTGGTACCACTTTCTTCACAAACCCACTTGCAGGCCTCCTGCAGCAGTTCCTTAGTTGGAAAAGATTATTTTCATGTTTGCAGATGAGTTATGTTGTAGGGTATTTATGTTACTTTCTGTGGGCATGTTGCTGTTTCCCTTATAATCCAAGTTCTCCAAAGGCCAGACCTTTGGCTTTTAATAAAAAAGAAAATATTTCTTTGGAACTGGTTTGATTATCTATTACTATGTAACAGACCTCCCCAAAACTCAGAGGTTTACAATACCAACTTATTACTATCTGATGTTTCGTGTGTGTGTGTGTGTGTTTGTGTGTGTGTGTGTGTGTGTGTGTGTGTGTGTGTTAGCTAGGCTACTGTTGCTTGAGGTCTCTCTTGAGGTTGTAGTCAGATGGTGTCAGAAACTAGAGTCATCTGAAAGCTTGACTGGGCTGAACACCCAAGATGGCTTTTTGTTTCATGTGTCTGACTTCTCATATGAGAAGCTAGAATAGGTAGGGGCTGTCTGGGCTCTCTCTCTTTCTCTCTACCTTTCTTTCTAACTCCCTCTCTTATATGGCTTTTTCACATGGTAACCTTGGGCTTTTTCAAAGCATGGAAGTCTCAAGGCATTTGAACTTCTTTCTTTCTTTTTTTATTTTTTTAAATGTTTTATTTATTTTTGAGAGAGAGATAGAGACAGCGTGAGCATGGGAGGGTCAGAGAGAGAGGGTGTCACAGAATCTGAAGACAGGCTCCAGGCCCTGAGCTAGCTGTCAGTACAGAGCTCGACGTGGGGCTCAAACCCACGAACCGTGAGATCATGACCTGAACTGAAGTTGGACGCTTAACCGCCTGAGCCACCCAGGCACCCCATCAAGGCATTTGAACTTCTTATGTTGGAGCTAGCTTCTCCCAGAGCGAGTACTCCAAAGAGATCAAGGTAGAAACTGCAAGGCATCTTATGACGGTGTCTTAGAAATCATGTAGCATCACTGTAGCCACATTCTATTGGTTAGAAGGGAGTCACAGAGTTCTCAAAAGTGAGAACCCTGTTTATGGAGGAGAGGACTACCCAGGGGAGTAAACACCAGGAGGCATGGTTGGAAGGGCATCTTTGGAGACAACCACAGGTGCCTCCCATTGATTGCATTACATCCATATTTAGCATTCAATAAGTTCTTATTTAATGAACAACCTAGAAACTAGGGATAAATTGTTTTCTAAAAAAGCCATTTGACCTTAATTTCCTTTGCTGACGGGGAGGGCCCAGGGACTGAGCCATGAAAAATGAGACATTGGCATAGCTACAATCTAATCTCAGAGGAGCAAGTAACCTCAAAGAAATTCACTTATGGGTGTAATTATATCCTACTGACAACTGGATATTTTATTCCAAGATTCTATTATCCTTAGTTATCTAACCAATATTTTCCTATTTATCCTCATTTTCTGCCTCTGCACCGCACTGAAGGAGGCAGCTGCACTGAAGCCAAGTCTCCCATCACACATGCTGTTGTTAAACATAATAAAGTTACTTCAATGCCATTGCGTATCCTTTCTAATTCATACCATTAGAAGTTTGGTGTTAGTTACAGTGACAGCCCATCTTTTCACAAGAGGTCTAGACCTCAAAGTTTGTTTTTGAATGTAGGTAGGGGAAGGGGCCACCATTGTGTCTCTGTCTGACTCACTCAGGGGAAGTTTTGGGTCAAGTCTGCTTTGGCCTAAAGTGTAAAATTGATCCATTCATTTCCCACGCAATAACAACTTCTTCCGATAACCCCAAATGGAAAACACATGATGCTTTAAGATTTCATTAATTCAGTTAAAGATAATTTCTCGCTAACAATGTTTAAGTTTATACCACATGCCTTCTAGGAACTTACAGCAGAGAAGAGGATAAGACCTGTATCTTGACACTAAAGGCCATATAGATGATATAGGCCTACACTAAAGGCCATATATATATCGATGATATGGGTGTGTGTGAAATGCCACCAGGATTCAGAGATGGAAGAAATTACTCAGGATAGTGTGGCATTTGTTGTCTTCTGAAAAGGATTCTGATAGATAAATGTGCCCAATTTTAGAGCTAAACACAGTCTCAACACAGAGCCCAACACAACTGGGAAAGGGAATGGAGCTTTGTTTCTCTGGCAGCATTTTGTAAGCATACTTAAGCAGCGCGGGGAAACCAAAGTGAGTTAACCCCCTCTGTGCCCTCTAAACAGAAACCAGACAACCAGAGGAGGAGCCTGCTTGGAGCCCCATGGAAGGCGGCCTTGTGTCCTCTCAACTGGTGCCAATATTTGAAACATCAGTAGGTGTGGTGGTTTCTCTGCTGTAGGTTTGCAGGTCCCCTAATGGGTGGGGAGGCCTGGCAGAGGAACAATCCCAGCACACATTGGGAAACAAACGTACAAATGTTCATTTGGGTGCCTTGAACAGCACACATGGGTTTCAGCTCTGGAGACGGCAAAAGTTCTTAGCAGGGAAGCAGTTAATGTGTCTCAGCACACTTTTAAAGCCAGAAGAATCTCGCCGTCCCTTCCCCCCATCTAGGACTGGCTTCTAGCTGAGTTTAAGAGATTTGGAAGGGATTTGGGGCGGGTGGGGGGTGCGGGGAGTGTTGTTCTGGTGGTTCAGTTCCTAGGAAATAAAACAATCCTTTTCTTTGACCTTTAATGTGATTCAGATCAGCGTCTCCTTGGCACAAAGCCTTTTCTGTGCAGTCAGTTTGCTATAAGTATAGCCACTTGACTTCAGTTTTATGCTCCCTCTATCACCAGCAGCTTGAGTTCTGAGTGGGAAACCCAGGGATTCAGAGCTCAACCTCTGACTCTTGTATTGGCTGATGCTTGGGAAGTTCAAAACCCAGCTCAAAGCCTGACTCCTCAGATAGTTATTGCCCCTTCCTTTTCTGTAAATGATGAAGTGGAACAGGCTTCCTTGTAAATGACAAAACTGCAGGGGCTTAAGGAACGACTTAGAACCAGTGATTGGATGGTCTGGAGCCACACTTTCGAAATGTTGCCTGGTCCCAATGACACATATGCTCCCTGGAGGGAAGTTGAAAAGCAAGAATTTAAGAAGTTGGGGGACAAAGGAATGTACTATAAACTCCCTCACAAACTAGGGATTTGACTAATCCCAATGGAGTCATGAATCTGACTGAGGGAAGTACTGTTTTTCATGTGCTTCATGATGCATGGTGTCCCTCTGTTGAAACAAAAATCCTGTCATATTGGGGCTGCCATATTGGTGCTGATCTGTTGTGATACCATGTTTTGGTTGTGTGATTTGTAGCTAAGAAAGAAGAACACAGTTTTACATAGCATCCACAATAGAAGTCTAGGCTGGGTTATCAGGTAGCTTTTGAAATCTTTAAAGACTCAGTATAACAAAGATAATTTTTTACAGTTAAGGAAACACAGATTTAGTTCTGTCAAGGAGGCACAAGGAGGTTTAACTACAAAATCAACAGAATTTGAGATAGACAATCCACCCTAAGTGATGAAGGCTAATCATTCAAACTGAAGTCAATATACAGAGAAGCATTGTAAAAGGCAGTGGTTCTCAGACTTCAGTGGACATAAAAGCCTTCATGAGGACTTGTTAAAGAGGTAGATTCCCAAAGATTCTGATTCAGCAAACCATTTCGAAGGGAAGGAACCAGAGTTTAAGCACCTCAGGGAATTCTGGTTTTTTGGGTCACACATTGAGAAGTGGACTAGTACTCTAAAGGAGATCTTGCTCTTTTATGTGAAAGTGCCAATGCAGAGATTCAGAATCCACATTTTTTTTTTCAAATAGGGTATTGTCAAATTAGTTTCCACATAACACTCAGTGCTCATCCCCACAACTGTCCTCCTCCATGCCCATCCCCCCTCCCCCCCACATCCATCAGTCCTCAGTTTTTGTCAGCATTTAAGAGTCTCTCATGGTTTGCCTCTCTCCCTTTCCCCCACTATTTCCCCCCTTCTTCTCCCCCTTGTACCTCCGTCAAGTTCCTCCTAATCCTCCTATACGTGCACACATATGATATTTGTCCTTCTCTGCCTGACTTATTTCGCTCAGCATAACACCCTCAAGGTCCATCCATGTTGCTACACATGGCCAGATGTCATTGTTTCTCATTGCCATGTAGTATTCCATGGTATAGATAAACCACATCTTCTTGATCCATTCATCTGTCGATGGACACTTAGGCTCTTTCCATGTTTTAGCTATTGTGGAGAGTGCTGCTATGAACATTGGGGTACATGTGCTCCTATGCCTCAGCATTTCTGTATCCCTTGGGTCCTAGGGGAGTTCTATTGTTAGTTTCCTGAGGAACCTCCACACTGTTTTCCAGAGGGGCTGTACCAGTTTTCATTCCCACCAACAGTGTAGGAGGGTGCCTGTTTCTCCACATCCTCGCCAGCATCTAGAGTTCTCTGATTGGCTCATTTTAGCCACTCTGACTGGCGTGAGGTGGTATCTCAGTGTGGTTTTGATTTGTATTTCCCTGATGAGGAGGATGCTGAGCATCGCTTCATGTGTCTGTTGGCCATCTGGATGTCCTCTTTGGAGAAGTGTCTGTTCATATCTTCTGCCCATTTCAGAACTCACATTTAAACTATAATCAGGATCCATCTCTGAAATCCTCCTAACATCCTCTCTGAGTTAAGCAATCTATTAGTTAGGGAGAATTTGGCTGTAGCTTATAGAAATCCTAGAAAACAGGGGTGCCTGGGTGGCTTAGTCGGTTAAGCATCTGACTTTCGCTTAGGTCATGATCTCGCGGTTTGTGGGTTCGGGTCCCGCATCGGGCTCTGTGCTGACTGTCAGCTCAGAGCCTGGAGCCTATTTCAGAGTCTGTGTCTCCCTCTCTCTCTCTGACCCTCCCCTGCTCACGCTGTCTCTCTCCTAGAAATAAATAAAAATATTAAAAAAAAAAAGAAATCCTGGAAAACAGTGGCTTAAACTAATAAGGTTTTTTTTTTTTTTGAGAGGAGAGGATAATTGAGAAGTCTTGAGATAGGCAAGCCAGGTATAGTGGCTGGTGCCCTACTGGTAGCCCCCCAAAATATGTGTGAAACATCTAAACTCCTGGAAACTGAATGTTACCTTCTTTGGAAAAAGGATCTTTGCAGATGTCATGAAGTATCTTGAGATCATCCTGTATTACTCAGGTGGACCTAAATCCAGTGAGAGGTGTCCTTATAAGAGTGAAGCAGAGGGAGATAAGACAGAAGAGGAGGCACAGTGTGACTACAGAGGTGGAGACGGGAAGCATGTGGCACAAGCCCAGGGGCAGCCACCAGAAACTGAAAGAAGCAAAGAATTGATTATTTCCTAAAGCCTACAAAGAGTATACAACCCTGACTGATTTCCAACTTCTAGTCTCCAGAACTGTGAAAGAATACATCTGTGTTATTTTTCAGTTACTGAGTTTATAATAATTTATTACTGCAGCCCTAGGAAACTAACCAGCACTGGTATCGAGAGGTTCCACCAGGAACCAAATTTCCTGCTGTCTTTCTACTCAGCCATTCTTAGCAAGAACTTTTTGCTTCATGGCCATGAGATGGCTATTCTATCTCTGTTTGGTGTCTGTATTCCAAGCAGAAAGAAGAAAGAGCAAAGGGAAAGGCATGGATAATTTAGTCTGCATCCATTTTAAGGAGCTCTCCTGGAAGCCTCACCTTATAATTTTCTAATAACTCTCATTGGCCTAGCCTGTGTCAAACAGCCACCCCATCTGCAAGAGAGGCTGGGAAAAAATCTCCTCCCTCTTTTTTTTTTTTTTTTTTAATGTCAGGTAACTTGTCACGTCATACAAAATTGGATTAGTAAAAGGGAGGGTGGATACTGGCTAGGCAACCAGAAAATCTGCCAAGGCAAGTATGCCCAAGAAATCCCAGTGTCCCAGTAAAGTGGCTCTTCTTTGAAACTTGGACTATGAGAGGCTGAGACTGGCTAGTCTGAGTTGCTTGAGAACTCTACAAGACAGGCAGAGATTCCTTCTCAACCTACCCATGGTGATGAATACTTTATATCTTAATGACATCAACCTGTGTTAAAGGAACTTGTGTGACCTGTTTACCTTATTTTGTCCTTAAAAAGAATTTCCTTTTGACCAAAAAATGGCAAATTTCTTGCCTATGGCCCACAAGTTTTTGCAAACTTGGATATGTAGAATTTTTAACGAAAATCTCTCCTTTTGGTAATGTCTTTCTCAATGCCATGATTTTTGTAATTATTATTAACATATTTATTTATTTATTTATTTTTAAGTTTTTTTTTTTTTTTTTTTTTCTGGGAGAGAGAGAGAGAGACAGCGTGAGCAGGGGAGGGTCAGAGAGAGAGGGAGTCACAGACTGAAACAGGCTCCAGGCTCTGAGCTGGCAGTCAGCACAGAGCCCGACGCGGGGCTCGAACCCACGAACCGCGAGATCATGACCCAAGCGAAAGTCGGATGCTCAACCGACTAAGCCACCCAGGCGCCCCTTAACATATTTATTTTTTCAATTAGAAGATAATGCAGTTGGCACTGCATTTACCCAGTAGGGTGGATGTGCTTGGAAACAGTAAGGTAGTCTTTTTTCGTCAGCTGTGGAGGTTTAGAAAGGACTGAATGTGGCTAATGAGCTTGTGATTTTTAGAATTAAAGTTTGACTTTTCTTGGCCAGTCTTTGACAAATAAACACTCAGGGCCATCACCATGGTGATGTAAGCTCTAGACCCATCATCACTGGACTGTAAGCAAAGCTGCCTTATCAGTGCGTTGCTACAGGCATTGGCTCTGAGGGCTCCTTTCCGCCTCCACTTCCTGGTTTGACAGCCATATTACTTTGTTGCAGAATACATTTATATGAAACAGGATTCCCTGGGCCAAACTTTTACATTTGGTGGTTCTCAATGGGGAGACATTTGGCATTGTCTGAAGACATTTTTAGTTGTCACAATTGTTGGGGAGGGATTTGGAGGTGGTGCCGTTGAAATCTAGAAGATAGAAATCAGGGATGCTGCTCCACATCTTACAATGCTCAGAACAGCCCCTATGACAAAGAATTCTCCAATCCTAGATGTCAGTAGGCCTGAGATGGAGAAACCCTGGTATACCTAAACAATAGCTTTTCAGGGTAAAAATTAAACACCTTAAGTTAAACAAACAACCTTTTCCTAATGTCCTTTCTGTTCTTCCGTGAAAACCAGAAGTAAGTGAGACCCAAGTTGGCTGCTAGCTATGGATGGAATTATCATTATTTTAAAGTGTATTTCTTTATTTTAAGTGGGGGCGGGGGAGGAGAGAGAAAGGGAGAGAAAGAATCCCAAGCAGGCTCCACACTGTCAGCGCAGAGCCCAATGTTGGGCTTGAATTCATGAACCCAGCTGTGAGATCGTGACCTGAGTCAAGATCAAGAGTCAGATGCCTAATCAACTGAGCCACCCAGGAACCCCTGAAATTATCATTATTGGCTATTATTATTATTAATTATTATTATCATGAGAAAGATTCTACTTCTAGGTATGACAACAGCAGTAAAATTTTTGAAAAATATATTTTCATAGAGTTTTCTTGTTTAACTTTCGTGAAAATTTTAAATGGAGAACATTTGAAGTTGCTATGACTTCCTGCATTAGTCATTCTGACAGCACTTCCTAGAGGAAGAATAGAGACCAGCCTGTAAGGATCTTCTGATAAGTCCCAGACCATCTCCTAACCTTCAGGAGGAGGTGATTTGCTTCCTATTCAGTACAAATGGAGTAAAGGGTTTTGAGCCATGTAGTTACTAATCACTGTGAATGCATCAGCACATACTGGTCGAAGGGGTGAAGGCTGTTGCACAATGGAACAAAACAGTTTTGAGAAAACTTGTGTTATGCCATGGAATAATGCTGTTAGTCTACATTATGTGATTTTTTCCTTTCCATTTTCTGGCCTCTTCAGTTTATGTCCAAGTGAGAATCCATTAAACAGATTAACAGATAGCATTCCTGTTTGAAGCATTACAAACAAGCATGAGATGGCTTCATCTTTGAAGCTTCAGTTAATTTACACTAACAGTTGTACTCCAATAAATTGATTGCATTCAAATTTAAGAGCGTCAAATAATGTTCCTTGACAGTTTTCAACTTTTGTTTCATCATCTTTGGACTGCTACTTTTGCCCATAGTCCTCCAGGATTAGTAGATGGATAACTCAATCAGATGCTTAATAATAGTTATACCCATTTGGATAATCTAGGAGAAAAAGTGGGTAAAAACATCTGTAGAGAACGGAGTCCCTTTCTGTCTGAAAGGATTCACCACATGAGACAGCCCTTATGAATCATGTTTATCCCTCTCACAGGCACTATTTGTATCTGAGCTTTGCACAAGTCCAATTTCAAAAGATAAGTTCCCTTTCCTGAGTATTGTTATTTACATAACTCTCTGGACCTTAGAGTTTAAGGTTATAAAAGCCAATACGTAAATGTACTTCCTAAGCTTTTTAAAATTGTAGGTGATCTTTGGCTACACTAGGGTATTTGCATTGTGAGAAGAGAGGACTATTAAATGTCTGCTTTTTCCAGTAAAGTATAACTGAGATCGGCTAACTGCTTGATGATTAAGACTGAATTCTCTCTGGGCAGACAAGTCTGTTCAAATCTCTGATCCATGGTCAAGAAATGCAAATATATGTGGGCTTGTATGGAAAATTGTTCCTTTACCAATGGAGAAATATGCTGAATTGATTTTGTTTTCTAGTGTTTAATTGGATGCATTTTTTCTATTTCTTCTCCCCCTTTTCTCCTTCCTGTTTTGGTTCCCACCATTTCTTTTAACCGATTGACCTGATGTGGAGTGAATTCCTCATTTTGAAGAAACAGACTACATTGTTGCCTTAGTTGTAGAGGGACTTGCTTAGCCAATTTGGATGCTGAGATGAAAACAGTTATGCTTTGGAGGCCTTTGGTTTGATAGGAACCCTTCCTTCCTTCCTTCCTTTCTTCCTTCCGTCCTTCCTTCCTTCCTTCCTTCCTTCCTTCCTCCCTTCCTTCCTTCCTTCCTCCCTTCCTCCCTTCGTCCCTTCCTCCCTTCCTTCCAACCTTCCTCCCTTCCTCCCTCCCTTCCTTCCTTCTTCCTTCCTTCCCTCCCTCCTTCCCTCCTTCCTTCCTTCCCCTACATATAACATCCAGTGTTCATCCCAGTGAGTGTCCTCCTTAATGGCCCTTGCCCATTTAGCCATCCCCCCATCCACAACCACTCCAGCAACCCTCAGTTTTTTCTCTATATTTAAGTCTCTTATGTTTTGTCCCCCTCCCTGTTTTTATATTATTTTTGCTTCCCTTCCCTTATGTTCATCTGCTTTGTATCTTCAGTTTCACATGAGTGAAGTCACATGGTATTGCCTTTCTCTAATTTCTCTTAGCATTATACCCTCCAGTTCCTTCCGTGTAGTTGCAAATGGCAAGATTTCATTCTTTTCGATTGCTGAGTAATACGCCATTATATATATATATATATACACAGACACATATACATATACATATACAGACACCACATCTTCTTTATTCATTCATCCACTGATGGACATTTGGACTCTTCATACTTTGGCTGTTGTCAATAGTGCTGCTATAAACATTAGGGTGCATGTGTCCCTTTGAAAAGAATACCTGTATCCTTTGGATAAATACCTAGTAGTGCAATTGCTGAGTCATTGGGTAGTCCTATTTTTAATTTTTTGAAGAACCTCCATACTGTTTTCCAGAGTGCCTGCACCAATTTGCATCCCCACCAACAGTGCAAAAGGGTTCCTCTTTCTCCGCATCCTCTCTAACACCTGTCATTGCCTGAGTTGTTAATTTTAGCCATTTGACAGGTGCGAGGTGGTATCTTATTGTGGTTTTAATTTGTATTTCTCTGATAATGAGTGATGTTGAGAGCATTTTTTCACGTGTCTGTTAGCCTTCAGGATGTCTTCTTTGGAAAAGTGTCTATTCATGTCTTTTGCCTATTTCTTTTCTGGATTCTTTTTTGGGTGTTGAGTTTGATAAGTTCTTTATAGCTTTTGGATATCTGATAGTCCAAATCTAGACTGCTATGGACTTTATCTGATATGTCATTTGCAAATATCTTTTACCATTCCATTGGTTGCCTTTTAGTTTTGCTGATTGTTTCCTTCACTGTGCAGAAGCTTTTTATCTTCATGAGGTCCCAATAGTTCATTTTCACTTTTGTTTCCTTTGCCTCGAGTAAGAAGTTGCTGTAGCTGAGGTCAAAGAGGTTGTTGCCTGGATAGGAAAGCTTTCTTAAAGCCCGTAATACTTTATGTCTTTGAGTTATCTTAGAAATTCCCACCTGTAACTTTTACTGTTTTTCAAATATCTTAGTTATTTGAAAGCACATGGAACAGTTTGTGCTGACTTAGGACAGTTCTCTAATTAACTACAAAAGGCCTGCCTCTTAATCCCTAATATTTCAATCAAGAAAGATTGCCACAACTTACACAGGTAGAACCATGTAATTTGGGCAAATCACTAACTCTGTGGGTTTGTGTCCTTATCTGTAACATGAGAGAGTAGAGTCACCAAGTGACCTCTAATGTTTCTTTAAGGTCTAAAATTATATGATTCTATGATTTGTTTTTCCACATGCATATTTATCTTTTATTGAAGTTGAAAGTCTGTAGCACACATCAGAAGTAAATAAGATCTGGTTTATAGACTTGGGATAATATCCTAGCTCCCCACCCTTTATTTGAACTACTTATGTTTTTCTCTGGGGTGGCTTCTTTTACCCATGAAATAGGTTTCAAAGATTTTCATGAAAATTAAAGATAATTTTAAAGAGTTAATATTATTTTTTTCAAAAATTTTTTTCTTAACGTTTATTTTTGAGGCAGAGAGAGACAGAGCATGAGCTGGGGAGGGGCAGAGAGAGAGGGAGACACAGAATCTGAAACAGGCTCCAAGCTCTGAGCTGTCAGCACAGAGCCTAATGGGGGGCTTGAACCTGTGAGATCATGATCTGAGCCGAAGTCGGACACTTAACCGACTGAGCCATCCAGGTGCCCCTAAAGAGATAATTTTCAAGTCATTGAAATTGTTCCTGGTACTTAGTAGATGTTCAATAAATATTAGTTCTCTGATCTTTTAGAGCCTTCTCATAAAACTCTTAAATACTAATTTCTTCCAGGTTTGTGAATTATTCCTCATCAAAAGACATTGGCATTGCTACCCTTCTTTATTAATGGAAGGCCAATCAGATCATTATCTCATGGTTTGTGAGTTTGAGGTCCACACTGAGAATCTCTCCCTTTCCTTCTCTCTCTGCCCCTCCCCTGCTCTCTCTCTCTCTCTCTTTCAAAATAAATAAATAATCTCAAAAAAAAAAATAAGAGAAGGCCAAGTGGGACAAGGTGAAATCAAGCTCAAGGGATTCTGTCTCTTGCTGTAGACGTAACTTCCTCATTTTTGTCATTAAAAACTCTTGGCAGCTAAAGCAATTTGGGATTTAACAGGAAAAAGCTGTCAGCCAGACTGACCTGTCAAAGGCTCCATGTCAACAAACATTTAGAAGACATGAAGCTTGATAAATATGGCTTAATTCCATGAAATGAATGGCAATGGCAGCTTTGTGTCAGGTGTTAAGATCTTTCAAGGTTATTATTTTTTTCAAGGTTATTTTTCCATTCTACAGTAATTTGTCCCCAGTATAGAAGTAATTGAAGCTGAGTGCCTATGAAGTTCATAGATAGCAACAGTGACTAATTTTAACTAAGGAAAGAGATGTCCTTCTAAAATGAGATAGACTTCCTTCTGCACCTAAGGCCAAAAAATCCTTGCCTTCTTGCTGAAGATGAACCTGCCATTCTTCATGCTGGTCAAACACAGCTGAGGTTTATTTTGGCCACAGAAAACTTTATTTATTCAGGCTTTGTTTTGCTGATGGACTCATAGGATTCCGGAAGTGAAAAAGAACTCAGAAATGATTGTCTGAATCCTTCTTCCCCCCACTTAAAAGTGAATGAGGTGGGCATAACCGGGCTGTTAATGTAGCAAATCAGAGCCCAAACTAGAAAGTGGTTCAAGGGTGAGCCAAAGTCATTATCCTTTTAGGTGAGTCAAGAGCCCAACCAATTACCTTATTAATGGAGTAGCAGGGACATTGGAGAAAGAGTCAAGAGAGGGAATCTAAGTTAGAAGAAAACAAGGAAGGTCCTTACTTCAAAGAGTGGCCGTGTGTGTGCCTTATATTTTTCAGGTGCCTGAGATATAGGATGGTCAGGCTGGCTTAAAAATCCAGGCACACAATAAAGTCCAACCTCATCATTTCTTAGAAGAGAGGCTTACTGCCCTGAGAAGCTAAGAGATAATGCTAATATCTTTGTGTTGGCACAAGGGACTAGCTCTGGAGCCTCCAGATTTCTTTTTTGTCTTTCTTCCCATGGCTCATTTTTAATTTATTGTTACATTAATGGACCCCCATTTACACTTGAAACATTCTTATTACAGTGAATCTCTGTTTATTGTTCAAGGTGAGTATGAGACGATATCTGTTAAGAGTAGCTTATCTCTTATTGCAAGACATAGTACCACACTGTCTGAATGGAAACCTCAAGAGAAATGTAAGGAATTATTTTTATTGTTAGTGGGTTGTTGTTGCTATTATCATTTAGTCAAGGGCATAAAGGGATCCTCAGGGATGAAGAGGCTGTCACAGATAATCTTCTCTGGGGGTGTCATTCCCTGCATATTCAGGTCCTCATTTGAAGGTGAGGATGAGTCCACCAATAGAACTGTCAGATAACAATAGATGCCTAGAGAAAGATATCATGGAGCCACAGGGGTTTTGTGGGGCTTAGTGAAAGGAGCCTGCTAGCTTCTAACCTCCAACGCTGTTCCATTGGTGTAAGAATAGTAATAAGATAGTGAACTGATGTTGCCCTACTATGTGTTATGGTGGCTTCTGGAAAGCAAGAACCATGGTGTACATAGCTTGGCATCCCCAGAGCCCATGTTGGTAACCTTCCACCTAGGAATGAATGGTACTGAATTTCCCCCTTTTCCTGGTAGAAGTTAGTGATGATCTTACCTACCCTACCAGCATATCCATTCCATAGCAATTAACTAATTAATTGAATAAATAATTATCAAATTGAATAAATAATTATCAAATAACTTCCACATACTAGGCACAGTTATGACTCATTTTACCTCTTAAAAACTATACCTGCCTCCATAGGTCCACAGATTTTGTATGGATGAGCCCATTCCTAAATCATCTTGCCAAAAGTCCCCTGAGTCCTGGATTACATGGACTAAAATTGCTATACTGTGTTTGCCAGATTTTATGATTTAAAAATTTATTGTTTGACTGTTGAGTTCTGAATTTTATTGGCTATTTATAATGATTTATGTCCTACTTATTAAAAGTTGTTTCATAAGCATCATAAGTCTGGATTAAGTATCTGTTTTAAAAGTTCCTAGTATTTGCTTCAAATCCAAAACTTAACAAGTTGAAGGTTTATTTTGAAATCACAGCAGTGAAATTGTATGGTCTTCAGTGTCCGTGAGGGAACAGACTTTGCCCTTCATTCTGAACCACAATTTATTATTGTTTAAATCAATGCATGACTCTTTGCATACCAGCCTGTACTTTAGGTCATACAGATTTAACCTCAGAACAAAATCACTTTGTTAAATAAAAAACAGGGCCCCTCCAGTCTTTGGGACCTTTCTCCATGTATTTCATAAGAAAAAAAGTTTATTTGACTGCATGATAACCTCAAGCATAATTCCTCATAGATATAAACCTGACAAACAACTTACACCCTCCACCCCCACCCACAAGAGAGGGGAATTTAATGCCAGCTTCAGCATTAACTCCTGAAAGGCAGGTAGACAGTACTCTAAAAAACAAGAACCTGGGAGAGTGAACACAAATTCTTTTTTGTTTGTTTGTTACAAATAGTTTATTGTCAAATTAGTTTCCACATAACAGCAGTGAACACAAATTCTTAATAAAGTAGTAATAATGTAGAAATTTTTATGTTTGCACATAGTTCTTTTATATACATTCTCAATTTTATCCTTTCAGTAGTTACAAGTCTTTCATGGTATTATGCTTCTAGAATGTTCTAGAATTAAGGAAAACATTTCAGTTTTAATTCCCCTAAAAGCAAGGTGGTTAGTAGGTGAGTAGGGTTTTAAACGTTTCTGACATGTCTGCAGTTTACCTCCACTTTGAAGAAGATATTTGTTTAATAGCCTCCCTATTTTGGTATCATCTTAGAGATGAAGGTGCTGTTGCTTTTTTTTTTAAGTTTATTTATTTATTAAGAGAGACAGAGAAAGAGAGTTAGAGAACAAGCTGGGGAAGGGCAGAGAGATCGGGAGAAAGAATCCTAAACAGCGTCCACACAGTCCGCACAGAGCCTGATATAGTGCTTGATCCCACAAACTGGGAGATCATGACCTGAGCTGAAATCAGGAGTTAATGCTCAACTGACTGAGGAACCCAGGATCCCTGGAGATGTTACTTCTTAAGGGGCCACTGCATGCATTCAATTCTACCCTGGTATAGAATTTCTCATCTTGGGGGCGACTGGGTGGCTTAATCGGTTGAGCGTCCGACTTTCGCTTAGGTCATGATCTCGCGGTTCGTGGGTTCGAGCCCCGTGTTGGGGTCTGTGCTGACTGCCAGCTCAGAGCCTGGAGCCTGTTTCAGTCTATGACTCCCTCTCTCTCTCTGACCCTCCCCTGCTCACGCTGTCTCTCTCTCTCTCCTAGAAATAATAATAATAATAATAATAATAATAATAATAATAATAAAAAGAATTTCTCATCTTGCTTCATTAAGGGTACCTAAGATATTTAGGTGTGATGGAAAAACACTTTGATGTGTTTCCCCTTTACTCTCACACTACTACCATACTTACAACACTTCTGATATCAGATGTAGGGTTTTTCCTCCCTAGCAAGCAATTCTCTGTAATACCAGCTGGGTGTCCTACAATTCAGTTCTGACACGAACTAGGGTTAATGCAGACCCCACTGGTTAAGGATTCACTCAGTTGCACAAGACTGCCGCTCACTTAGGTTATCATGGACAAGTAGTAGTTCTCCAGATTACCCACAACTTCTGTCCAACTTGGCTATAAATCAAAGGTTTCCATGACCCCCACTGTGGATTCATTCATTTCCTATAACAGCTCAAAAAATTCAAAGAAATATTTGCTTATGTTTCCCAGTTTATTATATAATAAATGCTATCATAAAGGATACAGATGAAAGATACATAGGGGATAGTCTGGAGGGGTCCTGAGCATAAGAGCTTCTATCCCCATGGAGTTGGGGTGTGCCACCCTCATGTCCATGGACGTGTTTACCAACGTGGAAGCTCTCTGAATCTTGTACTTTTGAGATTTTTATGGAGGCTTCATCACATAAGCATAATTGATCATTAACTTAATTTCCAGCCCTTTCCCCTCTTTGGAGAAGAGGGGACAAAGGCTGAAAATTCTAACCTTCTAATTATAGTTTGGTCTTTCTGGTTACCAGCCCCCATCCAGGAGCCCACCAGGAATCACCTCACTAGAACAAAAGACATTCCTACCACCCAGGAAATTCCAAAGGATTTAGGAGCTCTGTGTCAGGAATCAGGGTCAAAGACCAAATATTAGAACAAAAGATGCACCTAGTGCTCTTATCACTTAGGAAATTACAAGGGTTTTGGGAGGTCTGTGCCAAGAACTGGGGATGGAGACCAATGTATATTTTCTGTTATTTCACACAGGAGGGATGATGTTCCTCAAACTACTTAGACTTTGTAGCTTGGAAGCTCCAGGGCTTTTTATGTCTGCTGTTTTGGGTCTAGTAACCTCTGTGTCTGGGAAGCCAAGGATGAGAATAGGGTTTTATAGAATTTTGATAAATGCACAGCTTGCTCCCCACCCCTCTACCTCTGGAATAGATTATCAGTGCCTCCAGGCCCTTCTGGTCTTGTATCATTGGTACTGTTTGTTGTTATTCTTATCATTCAGGGTCTATGTGTAGTAGGCACTCAGTGTTCTGTTTGTTCAATACATCCTTATTGTCTGAGCATAGCATCCCCTTCCCCTACTAAATTTTTTTGAGAACGTCTCCTCTTCTTACTCTCATCATGTGGCTCCAGTGTAGCTGCCATGATCTTTTATATATTCAAAGTATGGCCCAATGGCCATAGCTAATTAGTGCAGAGTTGACATTAACTGAGTCTGGGGCAATCAGAGTCCTTCCCTGGGAACTTTTCAAATTGGAATGAAGAATAGTGTCAGTCCCCCTGTGGAGGTCCCAGAGGTGGGCTGTGAAGCTCAAGAGAGCTCTTGGAGTCTTTGTTTCCTAGAAAATGGTGCTGCTGTGAGAAAATGATCTAGTTTCATTCTTCTGCGTGTTGCTGTCCAGTTCTCCCAACACCATCTGTTAAAGAGGCTGTCTTTTTTCCATCGGATATTCTTTCCTGCTTTGTCAAAGATCAGTTGGCTGTATACTTTTGGGTCCACTTCTGAGTTCTCAATTCTGTTCCATTGGTCTATGTGTCTGTTTTTGTGCCAATACCATACTGTCTTGATGATGACAGCTTTGTAGTAGAGGCTAAAGTCTGGGATGGTGATCCCTCCCGTTTTGGTTTTATTTTTCAGGATTACTTTGGCTATTCGGGGTCTTTTGTGGTTCCATACAAATTTTTGGATAGTTTGTTCTAGTTTTGAGAAGTATGCTGGTGCAATTTTGATTGGAATTGCATTGAATGTGTAGAGTGCCTTAGGTAGTAATGACATCTTAACTATATTTATTCTTCCTATCCATGAGCATGGAATGTTTTCCATTTCTTTGTGTCTCACACCATGCACAAAAATAAACTCAAAATGGATAAAGGACCTGAATGTGAGACAGGAAACTATCAACACCCTAGAGGAGAAAGCAGGAAACAACCTCCTTGACCTCCACCGCAGCAACTTCTTACTTGACACATCCCCAAAAGCAAGGGAATCAAGAGCAAAAATAAACTGTTGGGACCTCATCAAGATTAAAAGCTTCTGCACAGCCAAGGAAACAACCCAGAAAATTAATAGGCAACCAACGGAATGGGAAAAGATAGTTGCAAATGACATATCAGATAAAGGGTTGATATCCAGAATCTACAAGGAACTCACCAAACTACATGCCCGAAAAACAAACAACCCAGTGAAGAAATGGGCAGAAGATATGAACAGACACTTCTCCAAAGAGGACATCCAGATGGCCAACAGACACATGAAACGATGCTCAGCATCCCTCCTCATCAGGGAAATACAAATCAAAACCACACTGAGATACCACCTCACGCCAGTCAGAGTGGCTAAAATGAGCAAATCAGAGAACTCTAGATTCTGGCGAGGATGTGGAGAAACGGGCACCCTCCTACACTGTTGGTGGGAATGTAAACTGGTACAGCCCCTCTGGAAAATAGTGTGGAGGTTCCTCAGGAAAGTAACAATAGAACTCCCCTATGACCCAGCAATAGCACTGCTAGGAATTTACCCAAGGGATACAGAAATGCTGATGCATAGGAGCACATGGACCCCAATGTTCATAGCAGCACTCTCCACAATAGCTAAAACATGGAAAGAGCCTAAGTGTCCATCAACAGATGAATGGATCAAGAAGATGTGGTTTATCTATACCATGGAATACTACATGGCAATGAGAAACAATGAAATCTGGCCATGTGTAGCAACATGGATGGACCTTGAGGGTGTTATGCTGAGCGAAATAAGTCAGGCAAAGAAGGACAAATATCATATGTGTGCACGTATAGGATTAGGAGGAACTTCACAGAGGACCAAGGGGGAGAAGAAGGGCGGAAATGGTGGGGGAAAGGGAGAGAGGCAAACCATGAGAGACTCTTGAATGCTGACAAAAACTGAGGACTGGTGGATGTGGGGGGGAGGAGGGGTGGGCATGGAGGAGGACACTTGTGGGGATGAGCACTGGGTGTTATGTGGAAACTAATTTGACAATAAACTGTTTGTAAAAAAAAGAAGAAGAAGAAGAAGAAGAAAAAGAAAATGGTGCTGCTATGTAGAGAGAAGCAGAAATGAGATGGGACCAAGATTTGTGTTTCTGGTTCTGAGTGCTCCTAAGCCAAGCTGGATCCTTGCCTCTCTCTCACTTTGGTCCTTCAGATCTTCCTTGAATTTGTGAACTAACACATCCCCGCCTTCACTTTTGCTGGTTTACATTGTATTTCTGTCACTTGCAACCAAAAGTGTCCTAATGCCCCCAAGTCCCTCCCTCCAGCATTTGAGAGGCCTATCTTGCAACTTATCTTTTCTGTGCCCAAAACATCAACTATCTAATTTTATTCAATAATCAGTTACTAATGGTTTAGAGGAAGCACAGTTGAGTTCTCTTCCCACTAGACTCTGGAAAACTTCCCTGCTTTGTATTCTTATCAATTATTTTTTTCTTTCATAGTTTGTTGTCAAGTTGGATTCCATATAACACCCAGTGCTCATCCCAACAAGTGCCCTCCTCCATGCTCATCACCCCCTTCCCTTCTCACCCCCCCATCAGCCCTCAGTTTGTTCTCAGTATTCAAGAGTCTCTCATGGTTTGCCTCCCTCCCTCTCCTCAACTATTTTCCCCCCTCTCCTCCCCGTTGGGAGGAGAGGTATCCTCCGTTAAGTTTCTAATGGTCCTCCGTTAAGTTTCTCCTAATCCTCCTATAAGTGGAAGCATATGGTATCTGTCGTTCTCTGCCTGACTTATTTCACTCAGCATAACACCCTCAAGTTCCATCCATGTTGCTGCAAATAGCCAGATTTCATTCTTTCTCATTGCCATGTAGTATTCCATTGTATAGATGAACCACATCCTCTTCATCCATTGGTCAGTTGATGGCCACTTAGGCCCTTTCCATCATTTGGCTATCATTGAGAGTGATGCTGTGAACATTGGGGTACATGTGCTCCTATGCATCAGCACTTCTATATCCCTTGGGTAAATTCCTAGCAGTGCTATTGCTGGGTCATAGGGGAGTTCTATTGTTAACTTTTTGAGGAACCTCCACACTGTTTCCAGAGGGGCTGTACCAGTTTACATTCCCACCAACAGTGTAGGAGGGTGCCCGTTTCTCCACATCCTCGCCAGCATCTATAGTCTCCTGATTTGTTCATTTTAGCCACTCTGACTGGCATGAGGTGGCATCTCAGTGTGGTTTTGATTTGTATTTCCCTGATGAGGAGGGATGCTGAGCATCGTTTCATGTGTCTGTTGGCCATCTGGATGTCCTCTTTGGAGAAGTGTCTGTTCATGTCTTCTGCCCATTTCTTCACTGGGTTGTTTGTTTTTTCGGGTGTGGAGTTTGGTGAGTTCCTTATAGATTTTGGATACTAACCCTTTATCTGATATGTCATTTGCAACTATCTTTTCCCATTCTGTTGGTTGCCTATTAGTTTTATTGATTGTTTCCTTTGCCATGCAGAAGCTTTTTATCTTGATAAGGTCCCAATAGTTCATTTTTGCTCTTGATTCCCTTGCCTTTGGGGATGTGTCAAGTAAGAAATTGCTGCGGTGGAGGTCAAGGAGGTTGTTTCCTGCTTTCTCCTCTAGGGTATTGATGGTTTCCTGTCTCACATTCAGGTCCTTTATCCATTTTGAGTTTATTTTTGTGCATGGTGTGAGAAAATGATCTAGTTTCATTCTTCTGTATGTTGCTGTCCATTTCTCCCAACACCATCTGTTAAAGAGGCTGTCTTTTTTCCATTGGATACTCTTTCCCGCTTTGTCAGAGATTAGTTGGCTGTACATTTGTGGGTCCAATTCCAAGTTCTCTAGTTTTTCCATTGGTCTATGTGTCTGTTTTTGTGCCAATACCATACTGTCTTGATGATTGCAGCTTTGTAGTAGAGGCTAAAGTCTGGGATTGTGATGCCTCCCGTTTTGGTTTTCTTCTTCAGTATTACTTTGGCTATTCAGGGTCTTTTGTGGTTCCATACAAATTTTAGGATAGTTTGAGAAGAATGCTGGTGCAATTTTGATTGGGATTGCACTGGATGTGTAGATTGCTTTGGGTAGTAATGACATTTTAACAATATTCTTCTGATCTGCGAGCGTGGAATGTTTTTCATTTCTTTGTGTCTTCAATTTCCTTCATAAGTTTTCTATAGTTTTCATCATACAGATCTCTTATATCTTTGGCTAGGTTTATTCCTAGGTATTTTATGTTTTTTTTGTGCAGTTGTGAATGGGATCAGTTTCTTGATTTCTCTTTCTGTTGCTTCATTAATGGTGTAAAATGCAACCTATTTCTGTATGTTGATTTTGTACCCTGCAACTTTGGTGAATTCATGGATCAGTTCTAGTAGGCTTCTGATGGAGTCTGTCGGGTTTTCTATGTACAGTATCATGTTGTCTGCGAAAGTGAAAGTTTGACGACTTCTTTGCCAATTCTGATGCCTTTTATTTCCTTTTGTTGTCTGATTGTTGACGCTAGGACTTCCAGCACTATGTTAAACAATAGTGGTGAGAGTGGACATACCTGCCATGTTCCTGATTTCACAGGGAAAGCTCTCAGTTTTTCCCCATTGAGGATGATGTTAGCTGAGGGCTTCTCATAAATGGCTTTAATGATGTTTAAGTAACTTCCTTTTATCCCGACTTTCTCGAGGGTCTTTATTTTAAGAAGGGATGCTGTATTTTGTCAAATGCTTTTTCTGCATCTATCAACAAAATTATATGGTTTTTATCTTTTCTTTTGTTAATGTGATGTGTGACATTGATTGATTTGCAAATACTGAACCAGCCCTGTAACCCAGGAATGAATCACACTTGATTACGGTGGATAATTCTTTTGATGTGCTATTGAATTCGATTTGCAAGTATCTTGTTGAGGATTTTTGCATCCGTATTCATCAAGGATTTTGGCCTGTAGTTTTTTTTTTTTTTTGCTGGGTCTCTGTCTGGCTTGGGAATCAAAGTGATGCTGGCTTCATAGAATGAGTCTGGAAGTTTTCCTCTCATTTCTATTTTTTAGAATAGCTTGAGAAGAATGGGTATTAACTCTGATTTAAATGTCTGGTAGAATTCCACAGGGAAGCCATCTGGCCCAGGGCTCTTATTTGTTGGGAGATTTTTGATAACTGATTTGATTTCTTCACTAGTTACAGGTCTGTTCAGATTTTCTATCTCTTCCCATGTGAATTTTGGTAGTGAGTGGTGCTTAGGAATTTGTTCATTTCTTCTAAGTTGTCCAGTTTGTTGGCATATAATTTTTCATAGTATTCCCTGATAATTGCTTATATCTCTGAGGGGTTGGTTGTAATAAATCCATTGTAATTCATAATTTTGTCTATTTGGGTGCTCTTCCTTTTCTTTTTGAGAAGCCTGGCTAGAGGTTTGTCAATTTTGTTTATTTTTTCAAAAACCCAACTCTTGGTTTCATTGATCTGTTCAACTGTTGTTTTTTTTTTTATACTGTATTGTTTATTTCTGCCCTGATTTTTATTATTTCTCTTCTGCTGGGTTTGGGATGCTCTTGTTGCTCTCCTTCTAGTTCCTTTAAGTGTGCTGTTAGGTTTTGTATTTATGCTTTTTCTAGTTTCTTGATATATGCTTGGAGTGCAATGTACTTTCCTCTTAGGACTGCCTTTGCTGCATCCCAAAGAGTTTGGATAGTTGTATTATCATTTTCATTTGTTTCCATGTATTTTTAAATTTCTTTTCTAATTGCCTGATTGGCCCATTTGTTCTTTAGTAGGGTGTTCTTTAACCTCCATGTTTTTGGAGGTTTTCCAGACTTTTTCCTATGGTTGATTTCAAGTTTCATAGTATTGTGATCTGAAAGTGTGCATGGTATGACTGCGATTCTTTTATATTTTTTGAGGGTTGCTTTATGTCCCAGTATGTGATCTATCTTGGAGAATGTGCCATGCGCACTTGAGAAGAAAGTGAATTCCATGGCCTCACAGTTTCACTATGATATTTCGTGCAGAAGATCGACTCAAATTATGTCTGAGGAGAGTTCTCTGTGTCTCTGGATTTCAGTGTCTATTTCCTTCCCCAGATTGGGGAAGTTCTCAGCCATAATTTGTTCAAGTACTCCTTCAGAGCCTTTCCCTTTCTCTTCCTCTTCTGGAATTCCTATGATACAGATATTGTTCTGTTTGATTGTCTTGCTCAGCTCTGGAACTCTCCTTTCCTGTTCCTGGATCAGTTTATCTCTCTTTATCTTATCAATTAATGATAGTAAGGTGGGAATTTGGGGCTTAGCAGAGAGTGAAGGGTCCTGGCAATATGCCTCAAATCACACAGAGGCAGCTTAATAGGGTCCTGCTATTGCATTAACTCCTGCAGCTTTTTAAAATATTAAGGCTTTGAGTTGTCATTCTTTGCTGACCAAAGTATTAAGGAAATATAAACCTAAAAGAATGAGTCTGATAGTAGTTTTTCTAAACTATGTAGTTTATACCAATACAATTCTTCATAATATCTGGATCAAACTTCAAGGAATTCTAGCTGTTCTATCTGATGACTTTCTTAATCTTGCTTATCTTTTCTCTATCTAAATGTAATTTTTCAGGTTAACCTAACTTTCTGGAGCAAAAATATTAATACCTCAAATGAAAGAAAATCTTGGAGGTAGTGAATTGGGTAGAGAAGAGAGAAAATGTAGAACTTGAAAAAGACAAATAGAGAAGGAATACAACAAAGGAGATGAGGAAATAAGTTAAGGAGACAGGGCAAACATCATGAAACAGGAAATAAGGTAGAAAGATCAGTGAAACCAAAAAGAAACTAAACGGGGAGCTTGAATCCTCTTCATCTATTTTGGAAGAAATGGAGAGGTTCTCATGCTTCCAGAAGAGAAAAAAAGTCAAAAGTAACAGCAAAGTTCCAACCCACGGTTTCCTGTCCAGCTGGAGTGAGTTTTAGCTAAGAAATGAATGCCAGCAGTAATACGTAGTAGTATTTCCCACTACTTGCTATCCAGGTTGGTCCTGATTTGGCTCTGGGCAGGATATTCTGAGCCAAAATAAGTTCTGCCCAATTTGGGATGGGTCCAGTTCTACCTAGATTCTTTGGTTCAAAAAGATGCTGTCCAGAACAGTCAGACATCCTGAATACGATTTCCTGGTCTCTCTTGATGGCAATGACTTGAACCCAGGAACTCATATAGCACCCTGCAAACTTCCTCCTTGACTTGAAAATTGTGGCATACATCTGCCCATCTCTCTGGAAATACAGCTCCTAGTTTAGGTCCTAGGAAGTGCATGAAATAAGCACTATCTCTGGAAGACGACATATCTGTCTTATAGTCTCATTTTTCTCCTTTATTTTCCTAGTGTTGGTTATACGAGCTATTTTCTTACATTTTCATTAACTAATGCCTTCACTGGCTTGTAAAGCACAAAGAATCAGCTGATTCATCTAGGAAACAGCTTCATGCTCTGTACACACTGTGGATTCAGCATAAGTGCAGTTTAATCCTATCACCTCTCAGACAAAGTCAGCCTTTCAGTACTTTCTTAAAGGCTGAGCAAGAACAATATGAGTGTGTTTCAGAATAGTTTGGTAAAAGAATGTTACAAGTCATGGAATATACAAAACCTTTGCCAGCCAATATGTTTGATAGATGATAAATGTGTTTGTAAAATAAATCCACGCTTGGGCAGGCACCCATTATCAACAGCTGCAAAGCTTAAAGAGGATATCCTGCAGGGATATCTTTCACAAACACAAAAATATGTAAATAAATACCAGGGTTGTTTCAGGTGGACTCTGTCATTACTAAAAATTCACTTTTCAGAGATAAAATGTCACCATGAGAATGTCATTGCTTCAAGAATGATCTTAGCTGTGTTATTTATTGACTAAGAAGGATGATAAGGACTTTTCCTCAATACACTACTTTATGGAGATGGAAATCCAATGGAGCCAAGATGGTGGAGAGGAGTTGTTTGTTTTGTGTTGTGATAGAATAGCATAAGGATCCCAACTGCTAAAACAGCTGCATCATAAATAACCCACACAGAACAGATGCAGTGTGGGTGGGTTGGAGGTGCTGCAGGACAAATTTGTGAATGAAGTGGTTAGTCACATAACACCCTCTATAAATATTGAAAGTAGCTAAAATCACTGACATATATTTTGTTGAAAACTTCAATAGGAATCTTAGAGCTGCAGCTTAATGATGATGTCGTGGTTGGTCCTCATGGATTCAGTATTTTAGTGAATCTGCATTCCATTTTATGCACTCCTCAAGCCAGAAACTTGAGGAGAAAACCTCTTTTTCCTGCATCTCCAACATTCCAATCAATCACCAAGCCCATCAGGCTTATTTATTAAGTCCACCCACTTTTTCTTTTTCAGTTTTATTGAGATATAATTGACATATAATACTGTATTTTAAGATGTACAATGTAATAGTTTAATATATGTGTCTGTTGTTAAATGATCACCAGAGTAAGTTAATTTTCATCACTCACACAATTATAATCTTTTTCTCTTGTGATGAGAAATTTTAAAATCTACTCTCTGAGCAACTTTCAAATATATAGTGCATGACTGTTAACTATAGTCACCATTGTATACATTAGATCTCCAAAACATATTTATCTTATATCTGGAAGTCTTTTGACCACCTTTACCTATTTACTTTACCTTCTACCCCCACCTTTAGCAACCACTAATCTGTTCTATTTCTGTGAGTTCAGTTTTTTCTATATTCTGCATATGAGTGATTACACAGTATTTATCTTTGTCTGACTTATTATCCATAGTAATAATGCCCTCAGAGTCCATCTTTGTTGTTAAAAATGCCAAAATTTCCTTCCTTCCTTCCTTCCTTCCTTCCTTCCTTCCTTCCTTCCTTCCTTCCTTCCTTCCTTTCATTTTTGGTTAGTTGGCCACACCTCTTAACCTCCATGGATAATGACTTTGATTCAGGTTATATGAGATATTTTTGGCTACGATTCCACTACATTCTCATAGCCCTTGTCCCATCCATCCAACACACTGTCCATCCTGCTCAAGAGCTCACGTGCTGGCTTAATGTGTCTATCTCTGTGCTCCCATTTATTCATGAAGGATAAAAATCCCAACATGATTAGCCTACTTTATAGCCTCAATTATCACAGCCTTCCTCAAGTACATTTATACAGAACTTACTTGAATTTCCTGGAAGAGATCATGACTTTTTGCCTGTCTACTGCATTTGTGCATGCTGTTCTCCTAGCTTTGGATAGCCTACTGCTACTCTCATCCCAGCCTTCTTTGGCCTATCAAACTCCTACTGATACTCACAACTTAGACTCAGTGTTTCTTCCAATTTCTTCTGTGAAGAATTTCTTACTCACCCCTGGAGAGTTGGGGAAGAATAATGAATGCATATTAACTGTATCATTCAGCATCTGCACACCTATCTTGGGGGCACAGGCTTACTTTAATGGTACCTCTTTTCAATTTCAGTCTATGTGCTTCGTGTGAAGTGGACTTTATCCCTGGGCCTGAGCTGGTAGAACATATGACTTTGGCAGAGCCAATCTGTGTAGTCCACTCCCTTGTCCACAGACATTGTTTAGGTTTGAACGTATGATCAAAAGTGGGCTATTGAAGTTAGAAGAAATTCACTTGTGACACTGCTGCTTGAGCTACTGGAGGGCAGGGGATTTTCTTTTTATTGAATTAGGGTTGTGATGATATGAGCAGGAAGTTGCTGGGAACCATCCTGTGGAGTCAAATTTTAGAGCCTATCCAAAGTAAGAACAGGAAGTAGGTGCCCAGAGACACTGTGACTGAACCAGGCTTCTCCAGTAGGCAAGATCCAACATGGACCCTCTTGTGAGCCCATAAAATATCCCATTTCTCTTCTTTTCCTTAAGCCAGTTGGGGTTGGTTTTTCTGTCACTTATAACTCAAAGAACCCCGCCTAATACCTCAGTTATTTCTCTCTGCTCCAAAGCACCTTTCATGTCCTTATATTTTGCCCTTGCTCCACTCAAAGAACAGATAAAAACTGGAGAAGGCAAAAATAGAAGAAAGTAGGGCAAGGAGAGAGGTAGTCTCCGTACAAAATGGGAGAAGATAGAATTATCTCTGAGTCTTTGTTTCAATTCAAGTACAGAGTAAAGGGTGAATTGAGCTGGGAAGGGAAGGGGTATGGAGATTTCTACCCCAACCACTCACAATAGGGAGGACTAAGGAAGATATTGCCTTCCTGTTTATATTTGCAAAGAATATGGAGGTAGGAATCCAATGAATCTAGACTTGACCTGCCTCAGTCATAGTTCCCATGGAAATTGATCATGACCATAGGCATTTTCATAACTTTCACAAGGAGAGTCTTTAATTTTTTTAGAATTTAGGTAAATCAAGGCAATATAGTTTCCTAAGGTGGTAACATGGAGACTATGTGTTAATTTAATAGGTCAGATTAAGAATGACAGCCTAATGATCATGATGATGTTCAACAGGGCCCTGTTGCCCATCTTCCAACAGCGGATTTTCTCCAGGTGCCCCTAGGAGCTCTGTTTAATAGTCTTACTATTTCTTGGACTAGAATGGATTCTCTTATTTGGGAATTATGAGTTTGGATGTATCCTCAACAGATTATTTGGTGGATGCTAGAAGTATCCACCAAATATTCTGCACATGCAGAGGAAGTAAGTTATTTCAAAATTTCCTTGGACTAAAGAAGAGGCCAAAGACTGTTAGATGTCACTGCTAAAATATCAAATTAGTGTTCCTTATTCTGGAAGAAAGAGGTACTATAGTTAATAGCAGAGTCCCTAGTTAGCTGGTTAACCCCACACATGGACTCTAGAAACACTTTTACTTATTTCAAATTCAAGTGCTATATTCTATTTCCTTCCAAGTCTTTAGAGTAGTAGACAAGTTCAACTTGTCCCTGATCTTTGCCTCTGGGGCTTTAGTCTTACATGCTTGGGACACATTATGTAGTCAACCACATGGATAAGTAAGACTCTGTTTTTCCCCTTTTCCCTTGTAGTCCCTCTGCCTTTTTCCTTGCCTTATAGATCCCCAGTGCTCTGCCCCTTTATTTTTCCTTTCTTTCCACCTCCTTCCTGTCCAAGTTTGTGTCTAGCTTCAGGGGAGAGTGTCTGTTATTTTTTGCTTTCCTGGGGTTGGTAGCAGGAGTGAGGTGGGGGCTTTGGGTCCTAAATGCAGGGAAGGATAATATTACCTTAGGGTGGAGGATTTAAATAATTGAATTGCAAATATTAGTTTTCTGCTAGCACTTCCTCTTGGTATTATATTAAATGAGTTTCTTTCTCCTATTTAACCTTGGATTACTTTACAGAAGCAGTTTATTCTTGGTAGGTACCAGGATCCAAAAGCAGGCATGGGAAAGACTTGTTATATGAGAAAAGTAACTGTACAGAGATGAGGATTACCATACCTCTGAGATGAAGAGCAGGAGCTAGTGAGATACTCTTTTAGACTTTTACTAGGGAAATTGCCCGGTTTCATGGATTTTGGATTAAAATGTCTGAACTGAGAAATCAGGGTCTGATGTGGCTTATATTTTCTTGGCTTCTACTAGGAAGAGGAGTCATGGTCTTGACAGGGATAGCAATATTTTCTTGATTTTCTACCATTTCAAAACAGATGGAGCCCTTGCTCTACTCCATTTTCGGTTTTGCTGAGCAGTTGGTATGTGGAAGTTAAATGGGACTCTACTTACATTCGTAATATTTGTCCCATTGTGTTTTAATGACTTATTTACTTATTTATCTTTTCCCATTAGACTGCAGGCCCCTGGAAGTCTGCCTTTTCATCTTTAAGTCCCCACTGCCCAGCACAATGGCTGGTGCATGATTGGAGCCTGTATCTATTGAATGCAGGGGTAGAATAACCACATGGTGAAGAACATCAGGAATGTTGATTTGAAAATTTCAGAATGGATTTGGGGATATTTTCTTGCTTTTATCCTGTGTGGAACCTCTATTGACAAAACCTTATTTTCAAGGAAGCAGTGATAAAAGTCGAAGTTGAATAAGCTAAAAAAATAGTCACTGTTGACAGTGTTTCTCAAGATGTGACCTGTAGACCAAAAGATTCTCCTGAAAACATGTTTGTGGTCCACATCACTGTTTTTTTTTCCTCTCTCATTCTATCTGTGCCCCCTATTCCCCAAATCATTTTACAATTTATTAAGTTTAATTTATTCTTGCTTCAAATCAAGGAAATTGTGTAGACTTTTTAGTTATTATTTTGTGAGGAAGAAATTGAGGCCATGGAAATGTGATTAATGTCTGAATGCCCAATGAATCCCTAGACTCAGACCTTCAGCCCTTACTCTGCTTTTTGCATTTTTGTATTTTTTTTTGATTTCAAGTTTTCATTTAAATTCCAGTTAATCAACATATAGTATACTATTAGTTTCAGGAATAGAATTTAGTGATTCATCACTTACATATAACACCTAATGCTCACCACACGTGCCCTCCTATATACCCAGCACTCATTTAACCCATCCCCCAACTTACCAGGCCTTATTCTGTCTTTTTAACCACCTTCACACCCTGATTTTAAACATACATTTGAGACTGGTTCTGAGTGCCCTCACCTGGTCCATTTTGTAGCGGATGGAAGAAAGGGCAGTGAGAACGAAAAGGGGATACATGACTTTGTTTTCTGAAAAGTAAATGTAATTCAAGGATTTTTTTAAATTTGAATTTTATTAATATGATCACTACAAATACTCATCTGGATCAATGAATATTTATACTGCAAATGCAAAATGGCTTATCCTTAGATATGCCAGCTGTTCATAAATTTTACCCAGAAAATTAAAAAAAGCATAAGATTTTTTTTCTTTAAACACACATTGTTTTCCTTTTAATCTCTTCTTAATGGTCAATAGAATTATTTTGCTTCGTAAATTATGGAATAATTGCTTACCAAGTTCACAAAATGACTCAAAGTAGAAAATGATTAGTTCAGGGTGCCTAGCTGGCTCAGTCGGTTAAGCGTCCGACTTCAGCTCAGGTCATGATCTCACAGTTTGTGGGTTCGAGCCCCGCATTGGGCTCTGTGCTGACAGCTCAGAGCTTGGAGCATGTTTCAGATTCTGTAACTCCCTCTCTCTCTGACCTTCCCCTGCTCACGCTGTCTCTCTCTCTCTCTCAAAAATAAATAAAACATTTAAAAAAAGAAAAGAAAGAAAATGATTAGTTCCTAGGCATACAAACTTTCTAAGTCGCAGCACAGTTGAGTCTGATATTCTTTGATTTTAGCAATGACCAAAATATGTCCCATTAGCTTAATATTGCTAAAAATGTATTAATATTGGGAGGTTCTCTTTATACCCTTTTCTCTTCTCTCCCCCTCCCTTTCTTCCTCTCTCCTTCTTTCTTATCCCTTCCCCTCTTCCCTCCTCTTCTCTCACCTTCCCTCCCCTCTTTCCTCCCTTCCTTCCTTCCTCCTTCCCTTTCCCCTTTTTCTCTCCCTTCCCATCCCCTCCCCTCCCCTCCTCTTCTTTGTCCTCTCCTCCTGTTTTCTTCTGAAGAACGTTTCATATACTAAGGACGTTTATCAGGACACTTGATTGGAACAACATCTTGTCCTCACTCTTATTTGGGGACCTATTCATGGTTCAGGTAATTAAGCTACCTGATGCCTTTCAAGTTGCATTAAAACACTCATGTTTTGAGTAAGCCGAGATTACCCCAGTCCTACATGAGAAGCATTTAGATTTCTATATTTTAAATTTTCAGTGACTATGTGGGGTCAAGTATAACAGACGGGTGAAGAGTGTTTTTTGCCTAGAGACAGGATAGTGGTAGAGGGGATAAGAAATACTTCACTGGACATAATGGTAAGGTGGAACTGGAACTTGACATTTTCAATCAATCAACATTTTTTAAAAAAAGTTTCAGTAACTTAAGAAAGTAGTTCTTAACCACAAGGAGTTCACAGTATTACTCTCTTCTGTTGGCCTTTTGTTTTCCTGGGTGAGAGTTTCAATAAGATGAGTATACCATTGACCTTCCTCCATGGGTATCTGAAGGAAAACAAAGAAATCATAAAAGAGTTTTCCTACTTTTGCATGAAAAGTGCTATAATACTACAAAGTGCTGCTCTGTTTTATAGTGGGAACCATGCAGTAATGAAGTCTTTATGAAGAGGTTTCTTGGAATTTTTGTAATGCACGTATGTGGATTTGAAGATGCAGATGGGATGTAAGTTATTAAACATCAAGACCATGGCAATAAAGATGCCACTGTTCTTTTGATAATATGCAGAACTTTGTGAGTGTGCATGCCTGTGTAGGCTTTCGTTTCAAAAGATAAATATATTTTTAAAGCTTTGGCAAATGAAGTGTTTTTTGAGTGTTTGCGAGTTAAGAGAAAACCCGCCCCAAACCTCCAAAACCCCAATGGCATGAAATCACTCATGTGCCCAGTGACTGAGTAGACTCCAGACTCATACTGAGAGTAAAGTCTTCTTAAGATGCCCCTATTAAAAGATTTTCCATATGATATATTCAGTTTTATATGTCTATATTTTTCTCTTATATATTTTTGTTTTTGTTTTTAGCTCTTATTTCTTGGAATAATGTTTAAAAAAAGGGTTTACTCTCTCTATATATATATAGTAAAAAATATTCAAATCCATATATAATTTAAATATTTTGAAGCTTTCTTCACGTTTCTTCTTTTTTCAAGTTATTTATTTATTTATTTGGTGGGGACGGGGGGGAAGGGGGAGAGAATCTCAACAGGCTCCATACTGTCAGCGCAGAGTGCAAAGCAGGGCTCGAATTCACAAAGCATGAGATCAGGATCTGAGCCAAAATCAAGTCAGACGCTCAACTGACTGAGCCACCCAGGCACCCCTTCACTTTTTTTTCTCCTTAAAAGTTAAGACTAATCTGAAGATCAAAGAAATCTCTTTTTCAGATTATCCAGGAGCAGAATTTGGGAATTTGGGATTTTATCGTAGGAGAAGTACATTCAGAAAATGGAAAAAGAAAAATAACAAAACTCCCAGCAGGAGTGAAAAATATCAAACCCTCACATTTTTGTCAGTAGCCAATTGATGATTTTCCAGCAGAGTCTGTCTTTTGAAATCTGGTTTCCTCTCTCCAAAATTAAACCCCAATTGTGTCTTAAAAAGGAAAGGCTCCACTGTTCTGTCCATGATGAGTCTCCATAAACTTTCCTTCATGAAGGAAAAGAAGACTGTTTCTGAGAATCTTAGAATAGTCAGCAAAGTGATTTCATAGTTAATTCACATTCTCTGCATTCTCCCCTATAATAATTCCTTAGCCTAAAATAAATTCTGTATTGACACCTCAGTAGCATCAGAAATCTTTGAGAACAAGAAGTCTCCACTGTCCATTATAACACAATATAGTATTCATTAGAGTGTTTACATGTGGCCTTAAACTTCATATTATTAACCATAACTGATGATCACTTTGGTTTATCAAACTTTGGTATAGTGACATGTTTGAGGATATTAGCTGTAAAGGCAAGGCAACCAGTATAACTGAAGACAAAGTGTATCCAATCTATCTGTATGTACATTCTCTGGACCTGCCAATGTTCAAGGAGCTATGGGGAATTCAGCAGATGACACAACCCTGGTCTATGAAAAATTAGAGTCTAGAAAGAGATTCGGAAGCAAAAGGGGTTTAGCATGTTCTAGAAGCAGAGGTCTTAGCTGCAGTCACAACTATTAGTAGGGAGAGAAAGGAAGGCCAGAAACAATTCTTAGATGTCAGAAGGCATACGTAACAGTAAACTATTAGAGCCTTACTTAAAACACTCTTTGAATTTAGTTTTAGAAATTAACAGTCATCACATTTTGCTTTTCAAATGACTGCAGCTTCCTTTTGGCATTGTTATGTGTTGATCCCCTTTATATCTTGTATCTGTCTCCTAAGGACCCTGGAGCTTCCATAATGAGTGTTTGCAAGTATCATGAATAATTACTACCCTCCTCACTTGATAGATCTGCTCTGCTGTAGGGCAGGTGAGGGGTTAGTAGAGACCACCATTGTCAGAAGTAATTAGCCATTTAGCCAGAGGGGAAGGCTTAGTGGCCTAACTGGGCTTTCCCCATCCAGGTGGGATCAGAAGGTCTATTCTCTAGGGGGCCTCTTTGTCTCAGAACCAGTGAGTTTGCTATTTGTGTCTTTTGGCTAAGAATTTTTTCTTCTCTCAAAAATCTTTTGAAAAGTCGTTAGAGTCCCAGCTGGGAGAAACATGCCTGATTTTGGAGGGATAAGAATATTTGCCTCATTCATGAGAGTACCAGTGATGTTTTCCTACAGTTTCTCTTAAACAGTACTTGGTTTCCTGGTTTAATTGCTTCGACAGAGATGCGTATGGAGCTCCAAATAGCTATATGGTCATTCCTGCAAGAACAGTAGAACACGGATGACAATGGGCGGCATGTGGGACATCTGGAAGGGGAGACATGCTATGTATATTAAATCTCCAAGAACAGAGAAAATGAAGAGTCTGGTTACATAGGAGCCCCAAGTTGAAGACATAAGAGCAGACATGCTGAGATACAATAGCTCATTTAGGATAAAACTGTTTCCCATAAGGACATTTCTATGTAGGACACTTCAGAATGAATAGTCACAAGTATTTACTTATTTAATGAAGAATAATTTCTTAAAGTGACAACTTTTAATAGAAATAAAATATTTATGGCACATGTAATTTAAAATTAGTAGTCACACTGAAAAAGTTCAAAGAAATGAGTGAAATTAATTTCAAAAATATACTTTATTTAACCCAATATATCCAAAATCATTTTAGCATGCAATCAGTATAAAAATTATTAATGAAAGGAGCTTTGGTGGCTCAGTTGGTTGAGCGTCCAACTTGGTTTTAGCTCGGGTCATGATCCCAGGGTTGTGGGATCAAGCCCAGAGTCAGGATCTCTGCTGAGCATGGAGCCTGCCTAAGGTTCTCTCTCTGTCCCTGTTTCTGTCTCTCCCCCTCTCCCTCTCTCTTCCTCGCTTGCACGTGCACTATCTCTGAAAAAATAAATCTTTACAAAAATTTAAATATTATTAATGAGGTATTTTACATTTTGGGGGGTCTAGGTATTCAACATTTGATGTAAATTTTACAATTACAACACCTGTCAATTTGTTCTAGTTGCATTTCACATACTCCATAGCTGTGCCTGGCTCACGGCTTCTGTATTGAACAGTGTCACTCTAGGCTTAGTGTGCCAGGTGGTCTTCTTTATGAACAAAGTGTTTTATTTTCAAACCTGCATTACTGAACAGCAATAACCAAAAAATTACTCTCCCCTCATTAAATAAAACCAACTAACCAAATAAACAAAAGAGTATTAAGAACAGTCAGCTGGATTCTCACCAAATTTGAATTCATTATAATAGGGCCCAGAGGTGGGACCTGGTGAGACAGCCAATTCTCCACAGAATCTTTAGTAAAGATTTTGTGGTTGAATCACTCCCACCAGCGCAACTCTGTATGGTGTGCTCCTGGGTGACGTAGCAATATACTAATTTATTGCCAGTTTCAGGTTCTGGTAAGTGAAAGAGGGAATATGGGCTAGTGTTTTTGATACTCAGGCAGCCACAGAGGTCTTTCACACTGGGACAGACCACAGGACAGAGCTAAGTCAAATTTATTTTCTTTTCTGCCCTGAGGTTTAACCCATATGGCTTGGTCTGTCAACCAGGGTCTGTATGCCACAGTGCCTTGGCTGAGGGATGGCACGTTGTTGGAATCACTTGAGGGATGGAAATAGTAAGGGGATTTTGTAATAAAGGAGGTTTAAAGTAGAAAGAAAAATGACTGTTGGCTTGGTATCCTTGTTTTCCCCATACGAAATAAACAAAGTGGGTACTTTGAACTTATTTTAAAAGGAAAAGGAACAGAGGAATCTTAGTGGGCAAGCAGTTATAGCACTAATTCACCAGACACCATTGTTCTTCCTTAGAAAACCCAGATAAAACAAAAGGATACATTTCGTTTTTGTACTGCTGCAGAGTATGATTTCTAACAAGAAGTAAACCCCACTTACAGATAAAATTTTGATTTTGCTTTAATTGTGATGTTATATAAAACTGGAAACTTTAGAAAAGTATAAAGAAAAAATATACTCATTATCTCCCCCTCCAGTGATGTAAAGATAAGTAGTCATTATTTTCTCAAGTGTTTTGTCAACAAATGTGAATATATTTAAGAGCTGGCATTATAAATAAATTTGTATTCTTTTACACTTGACATAGGTAGCATAAATATTTTACCATGTTTTAAATCATTTCTGTAAACTATATCCTTACAGAATATAGTGTATGACAATGTGCTCACTATTTCCCTTGTTGAACTTGTTAGAAATTTTTTTTCTAATATTTTCTAAGTGACATGGAGAACAATTTTAATTTACTCAGTTGAAATCTTAAGTGGCTTTGTTTCAAATCAGTATTGGCATTTATAGTAAAATAATAAGCCATAAGGTGAGGATAAAAGAAAGAATATTTTAAATTCATAACCCTTTGTTATGTATCCAGGACTCACCACTGAAGTTGAGTTGTGCTGTGTCTTGAAGAACGCAACCAACAATTGTGTGCAAATCAATGAGGACTTTTTTTCTGGACATAGGCTTCTTGGGTTATTAGATACAATGATGGTGGACAGTATATCCCAAGAGAAAAGCATACTCTGCATTCCAAATTGTGATGCGTTCTGCCTGTATTCAGGAGCTATCTAGTTGGTGGTACTTATTCTTGCAATGGCATTTGACTCCTGGTTGTACTTTCTCTGGAAAAATTTCCTTGGAAAATATGCTAATGATACTAACTAAATGACAAGAGACTTTATTTACTTTCTAATTTTATATTATATAAAATTTCAAATAGATAAAGAGTAAACAATAGTATAATGATAGTCATATGCCCATCGTCCAGCTTCAACAGTTATCAATAGTGTGTCATTCTTGCTTTACCTATACTCTTTTTTTCCCCTAATGTTTGTTTATGTCTTTTGAGGGAAAGAGCACGTGCACATGCAAGCAGTGGAGGGGAAGAGAAAGTGGGTACCGGGAGATAGAATCCAAAGCAGGGTCCTTGCTCAGTGCCGAGTCCAGTACAGAGCTTGACCCAGGACTCCAGCCTTGGCTCGATTGCATCAACTGTGAGATCATGAGCTGAGCTGAAATCAAGTCAGATGCTTAACTGACTGAGCCACCCAGGTGCCCTGCTTCACTGATACTCTTATCCTCTCCCCAGACCTACTTGGTACACTTCTATTACTCATATACCTATAATGACATAGAACATTTTATTTCCCCAGAAAATTCGCTCATGTCCCTTCCCATGCAATCCTCCTGCCCACCCCCCTTTCCCACCGGGCAACCACCATTTAAAAAAATGTTTATTTATTTTTGAGAGAGAGAGACACACACACAGCATGAGTAGGGTAGAGAGAGAGGAAGACACAGAATCTGAAGCAGATTCCTGGCTCCAAGCTGTCAGCACAGAGCCCGATGTAGGGCTCGAACTCAGGAGCCATGAAATCATGACCTGAGCTGAAGTCAGGCACTTAACCAACTGAGCCAACCAGGCACCCCAGGCAATCACCATTCTGATGATCTTCACATTAGATTTGCTTTGCCTATTTTAGAATTTCATGTAAATGAAATCATCTGGTATATTCTCTCTGTGTGCAGTTTCTTTCACTTAGTACGTCTGTGAGCTTCATCCCTCACATGATGTTGCATGTGTCAGTAGTTTGTTCATTTTTACTGCTGAGTAGTAGTCTGTTGTAGAAATAGAACACCTGACATTTGGATTCTTTCCTGTTTGGAGCTATGAGCATTCTTGTATAAATCCTAGTGTGAACATATGTTTTCAATTCTTTTGGGTAAATATGTAAGAATGGAATATTTTAAAAGTAGGTATATTTTGACTTGCTAAGATACAGTCAATTGTTTTTCCATTCTTGTCAGCCATGTATGATGGTTCTGATGGTTCTACATCCTTTCCAACATTTGCTATTGTTAGTCTTTTTAATTTAAGCCATGGTGGAGGGTATATAGTGGTATCTTGTGGTCTTATTTTGTATTTTCCTGATGATAGACAGTATCAAGCATTTTTTTCCCACAGGCATATTGACCATTTGTGAAGTGTCAGACTAAACAGTAGAGACTTCTATTTTTTCATGTCTACTAGACTAAGCTCATGTCCTAGGCATTATTTCTTTGTTCCAGGGTCTAGGCTAGAAGTATATTTCTCCAAGTGGGATTTCTCCAAGGAAAGCTCTGTAGGGTTACAATTTGCTTCTGGGCCTTATTATAGATTTTCCCCTTTATTTATAGCTCTCTTTTAGTTCTCTGGAACCACTCATTACCTAGTACTTGCCTTCTGTGACTTCTACTTTGTGTAGGATTGTGATTCCCTTTCCTTTTGCTCTGTGTCCTTAGTACAAGTTTCAGTGGGAAGAAACCATTGCCACGCTCCTTAATGCTATGTAGCGTTAACTCAGAATACATTTGTCTCTCAAAATGCCCACTAAGAACTCAGGATCCTATTCTAATCCAGTGCCATGAGAACTAAAAATACCTCAAATAACTCTATTTTGAAACATTGGAATTGAGTCAAGAAGTAATATATTTTGGGATTGCAATGTGACACCAACCTTATTCATAGAAACTTAAGAGCATTTGGGGAGAAGTTGTGATTTATATCTAAATTACTGTGCTTATGCTTTAAGCATAAGCTAAAAAACTGTTCCTCAAACTCTGGTGAAAAGTAAGATTTTAAAAATTTCCAATCCAACATGGACCAATGCTTCTATAAATAAAAAGTGTTTCAGCAAGGTCAACTTGCTATGAAGGTTTCTATATGTGTATTTTCAGTTTCTCCTCACAGATGGTTAATAGTTTATAGACTGTAACCAGTCTGCAGGCCACTCTTTGACCAGCCCTGATTCACAGGACTGACTTGGAGCCAGACTGCTTAAGTGTGAATACTGACTCCATCGCTTGTTAGCTGGGTGGCCTTAAGGAAGATTTTTGTATTAATTTTCTTATTTGTAAAATGGAGATGATGATGATGATGATGATGATGATGATGACGATGACATCTGCATAGGATTGTGGTGAAGATAAATGAGTTAATATGTGAAAAGCACTTACAAAAGTGCTTAGCACATAAGCACTGTGTTAAGAGTTAGCTATTATTATCATTATTATCTCTTAAGTCTTCTATCAGCCAGGGCACTTTTAGTTGTAACTATTTCAAGTTAAGCAAAAAAAAGAGTGTATTGATATTTGTAATAGGCGCTCATAATGATGGTATCTAAATCTGATACTTCTTTCTTCTATGTTAGCTCTGCTCTCAGATGGGCTCCTCATGCATGATCCAAGATGGTGACCAGCTTCACCCAGCTTGCATCTTACCAGCTTAGCAAAAAGTGGTAAGGGAGTCCTACCTTCCTAGTTTTCCACAGTTTGGGTTATTACTTTCACTGGCCTTGACTGACTCATATTATGAGCCCACCTGGACCACAAAAACTAAGAGTTCAAGACAGGTAATCTGAAGAAGAATGCAGCCTGTTCCCAGAATAAGAGAATGTGTTTTTTTTTTTTTATTGTTGTTGTTGTTTTTGTCAAAAGATTGAGTAAATGGGTTAGAATCTATTAGCTCCTTCAGATGGATAATAGTTTTGATTTATAGTGGGACTTTTAGGAAAAGATGCCCCACAGGAGGAGAATACCATTTCTCCCTTGGAAGAAACTTCCGCATATAATATAGAAGGGTGTAGATAGTGACATAATAATTACCATGATTTGGGTCTTCTAAAACATGGTCTTAATAACAGGATACAGTGTGTTGGAAATATTTAGTAAAAATGTGCTTAAAAAATTAGCCAGTATAAACCAGAAGAACTTAACCTACCACCAGTAAGAAATTTACATAGTCTTATCATGGAAAAGCTGAGACCAGTGGTCACATTTGGGACACCTGCAATCTTAGGGGAAAGAAGACATCAACATTTTGCTTAGATTATATGAGAAGGTGAGGTGCCTTTCCATTGTGTCATTTGTTGAGGGAAGTCTGTACTGAGAACTCTGTTGGTATTTTGTATGATGTGATGGAGGAAATGATCAGTGTTATGAATGTTCTTTTCATTTGTGCCCTTAACACTTGCCAGGTTATGAGAGGTTGGGAAGAAATTGGTTGATACAGGGTATGGAAACTTAGTTTATTTCTCTGCATGCAGATGGCTAGGTCATGGAAACTTTTTGAATTAGATGGGATTTATTGAGTGGCTTTCTGAGATCAAAGGCTCTTGAGGATTAAGGAGCTTTGAGAGACCCAATTTATTGGGTCCCAGGGATTCCTAAGATTATACTTTCTTACTGATGAGAGAAGAAATCTGAATACATTCACCTTAAAACTGTGAGGAAAAATAGTCAAGCCTTGCTGATATGGTTAAGGAAGTGTAGATGTTCATGCTCAGTTACCATGAATAGGTATTATACTCATTTTCCATTGCTGAATTGGTCTGAACCCTGCAGAATCACAAAATTTAAAGAATGACATGGCTATTTAATAGAGATAAAACCCCATTTGCAGATTGATATCACAAAATTTGATCCACTGGAATCATACTTCAAATTTCTGCAGCTATCGATTATAGTATAAACCTCAGAGTGTATCCCAATTATCAAGTATCCCCATTCAGGATACCTTAATTTAAAGAGGAAATGGTTGAGTCAAATTTTAGGTCTGCCCACCAAAATGAAAAATATCTCTGTAATTTTGCTAGCTTGGTGATGCAAATTGGAAGTAATGAAACTAAATCTGCATAACACCAATAGCACTGAAAGCACCATACAGGAGTTGAGTTGGGACCAGACTGAAAATATTGAGTGATTTTCAAGCATGGTTTAAGACCCTTTGCTACTGAAAGTGTGGTCCATGGACCAAGTGCCATAGATATAACCTAGGAGTTTTTAGAAATGTAGAATCTCAGCCTGTTCTCCTTTCCTACAGACCTACTGATTTGGGATCTGCACTTTAATAAAATCACCAAGTAATTCCAATGCCCTTATGTTTGAGAAACTTTGGAATATGTTTTTTTTTTTTAATCAGACACCTAAGATGATGATTAAAACTAGATTTTTGTGCCCTACCCCTTTACTGAATTAGACTGGAAGGCTTTATAAATCTCCAGGGAATTCTGCTCAATGGTCTGATTTGAGAATTTCTAGTTAGTCTCTTAAAGAGGATTCTTATCAATTTGATTAAAATTCAATAACGATTAACACCAGACCCCGTGTGATTTTATCTAGGTAAAGTTGATTGAACTGCTTTAGAAGCTGCTTCTATATTACTGCCTCGATTATATATTTTTGAATGCTTAACAAGTAGCCTAACATTACTAGTGTTAGCAATAAAAACTCATGTGACTCCCTTCTGTCCCTCTATACACAGTTTTATGGATTTCTGACTCTGTGGTATCTAATGGAGAACACATCTGGGATTCTTTGGTCATCATGTGACTGCTTTGATCACAGCTATTTAGATACATGTATATCTTTGCTTCTAGATTATAAGGAGGGTACATACATTCTATTATGAGTTATTTTGCAAGCTATTATAAATAACTTGAGAGATAAACCATTAAAGATACTAAAGTACAAGTTCTAGAGTCTCAAAGCTTGGGGAAGAGAGATCGTTCCTGATTAATACAGAAAATTAGGGACCTGACCTTGATGTTGGGGAGGACATTTCAGACAGAGGAATCATGAGTAGAAACTCAGAGGTGGACAAGTACAGTGGATGTTCATGAAATAAAGAGCAGTCTAGTTTGGTGGTTGCATAATAGGGTATATATAAAATAGGTGTGGGGTCCAAAGCTTAGAAAGTAAGTTAAGGTCATTGTTTGGAGAGTATTAAACAGTAGGGAGGAGCTTGGACTCCAGTATTTGGGCTTTAAGAACTAGAAGTTTTGGAGAGTGACATGACCAGACCTCTGTCTTTGGAAGATTTATCTGATAAAAAAGACTTTGGAGGGATAGGTGGTAAGAGGGAATGGAGGAAGCAAGACACTGGCAGATTATTAAAGCAATGACAGTGAGAATGCAAAAGAGGAAACAGATTAAAGGCCCACCAAGGATTTGAGCTGTGATGGTAGTAGTAGAATAAAAAGAAGGGGAGAGAATGTGAGAAATGGTGGGGAAGATCTATAGGATTTGACCTTCTTTTCGACCCTAAGGGCTAAGTATTGTGAGATGACAAATTAACTCTAGATGAATGGGAAAATAGTGATACCATTAATGGAAATTGGAAAATCTGAGCAAAGATTTTGTTAATTTAAGTAGTATTGCTTCTTAGAAGATGATGGTTGGAAATGTTTGGTTGCCAGATGGAAATGTAAGTCTAGAGCCAAAAATTTACTCACAATATGATAACTAAAGTCATTGCAGGGGAGAAAATCATCAAAGGAGGGAGTTTCAGTTGAAGTAGAAATGGCGCAATGATGAAAATCAGGGGCCATCCACACCTAGGGATGAGAGGAAGAGAAAGAATCTTAGAGGAGGTCTGTGGAAGACCAGAAAGGTTGAAACAGGATGAGGCACTGCTGCATTTTGAAAGTCAGAGGGAGCTTTTCAAGATGAAGCAGGTAGGCAACAGTATTAAATAGTACCACCAAATTAAGAACGATCAGGCATGAGATAAAACAGTCAGAAAGAAAAGGAGGTTAAATGGCTGTGGGTGACCATGGAGGGAAGCAGTTTTCAGAGAGCAGCGGGGATTGAAGTCAGATCACAAGGACTTAAAACAATGAGTGGGTCTTTCAGTTGTGAAGGCAAAGAGCAAATATACTTCTCTTAAAAGGGGCTGGTGGTGAAGAAAAGGGGAAATAGAGAAAAGGAGAAGGTAGTAGGACTACAGAATTGATCATTTTTATTTTAAAGTTTACTTATTTTGAGAGAGGGAGAGACAGAGAGTGGAATTCTCTCTGTCTCTTCAGAGAGAGAATCCTAAGCAGACTCCATGCTTCAGCACAGAGCCAGACATGGGTCAGGAACCATGAGATCATAACCTGAGCTGAAACCAAAAGTCAGATGTTTAACCAAGTGAGCCACCCAGCCGCCCCTTGATACATTTTCTTAAATGAAATAACTAGAGGTTACTAGAAGTCTGGACCGAATAGTGGGGAAGAAACTGATATAATCATGCTTCAGGTAATTTATGGTACGTAGGTCTCAGGAAGCTGAGAGGAAGTGGGAAAGGATGTATTGAAACACAGGCTGAATGTGGTTTCTCCCTCAGAGATAGGCTGTTCTCAGAGAAAGTCTCCCTGCTTTCAAGGATTCCAGCCTAGTAAGAGAGATCAGAAGTGCCCCCAGTAAGGCACAGAAGGGCATAGATTTATACTCTTCTGAATCATATATGAGGCAGAAGCTCCTCTCTGTCTCTGGCACTTTAGTGGGCCTTTCTATTTTTTCCCAGTGTTGTGATAGTTTGTGTGATAATAGAGACCTGAGCTTGCAGGGGGAAGTGATGGTTTGAGTTCAATTTATGTAAATTGGAAAAGCTAGCCTGTTTCTCTGTGCCTCAGTTCTGCTCATCTATAAAACTGAGGAGGATGGTGGCTACTTCAAAAAGAATTCATGAGCATTTAATGTGCAGACGTATGGAGCACACTCATTCATGTCAGTAGGCATTCTACAAAGGCTCTTTGAAAGGAGATTCAGTGAGTCCCAAGGTGGTATGTCTGTGTCTCACCCCTGTGGTAAACGAGGGTAGACATCTTCTTTGAAGATGTCTCTCTTGAAGACTGATCCTATTGTCTCTTGCTGGATCCCTTTCACCTTCAACAACGGTTGCTTCTCCCGTTTCCCTTCCCCTTTGATGTCATTTTCTTTTTCTGTGCTTTTATTGCTCTCATGTTGCACATTCTGAAATTGTCACAAGTTCACTGTCCACGGTGAACTTATTGACCTTCTGAGGAATGTTTTCCATTTAGGAGAGGATGGTGGGAAGAGTGGAATACTTGTCACCTGGCACCAAAATGCTCAGGATAAGTAGAATTTTCACATCAGCCTCTCAATCACATAAAAATACTGCTACTGTTCCAACACAGGCCAAACTTGCAGATGTGGCCCACAGATATGTATCTTGAGCATCACCTGGGAACTTAAAATAAATGTAGGTTCTCGAGCCTCATCCAAAATCTTCAAATCTGAATCTGTATGTTAAGATCACTGAGTGATTTATGTGCATGTTAAAGTCTAAGAAGTAATGTTTTAGGGAAAGAGCTATTTTATAAGGTGGTTGTGAGGATTTAATGAGAAAGCATGCACAGAGAATCTAACACATGCAGGTGTGTAAGTGGGTGCTTAATAAATGTTCTTGGTAAATCCCATGAGGGCAGCAGGAGGCCTCTGTCTCCAGGGCCAGTGATGTGTAATGTAGATAAAGAGAAAGAAAAAGCAATGTAGCACACTTTAGAGAACTAACAAAGGACTTTTTTTTGGTCTGTTTGTTGTTTTTCTAGGGGAAAGGAAAATAATAAAGGCAGAGGAAGGAATGCACATAACTGGCATGTAAGAGCGAGAAAACACGAAATGGAAAAACAAGGCACTTAGGAATGAAATAGCTTGAGGTGGTGAAAGAAGAAATAAACAAGGGGTAAAGGACTCTTAAAAGGCACACTGCTGAAAATTTGGATGAAGGGAATACAAGATTTCTCCAGGTTGGCGGGGAGGTGTGAGTGTGTGATGTATATAGAGGGACAGCCAAACCCAAGTGATTTAACATAAGGCTAGCTCAAAAAGTTTAATAGCCCTCGTGTAACATGGTAAGTTTGTGTTTTGAATTTTCACTCAAGGACATCTTTGTACAGAAGAACAGCGTGGTTTGGTTTTGTGCCCAGGTGACTGGAATGAGTGGGAGGCAGATGGCCAAAAGGGAGACTGTGGGGTTGTGTTGAGGTGTCAGTAAACACGCAGGGGAAGTGCTGGCTCTCAACAACAGATCCTTTTTGGGGCCCTAATGACTGCGTGAGTCTACTGTTAATCATATCCACACAAATGGAATGTAACTAAATCATAGTCCTTCCACCTATATACATCATGTCAGTGGGATAGTTGCCAGCATGGGGTGAGTTAGGGACATGGCTACCTCTTCAGGAAGCTTCATGACAGTAGATAGTGAGGGATGGTGGTCAGCATTAGAGAAGGGTGGAGAAAGGCATTCTGGTTCTTTTCTGTCCCCCCTCAACCAACATCAATGAAGTATCCCAAGGCAGGATGGGGAAGGAGTCTCTGACAGTACATGAAACACAGGGGCATTAGTCCTTGACCCTGTGATAAAGTACTGAGTAAGGTACCTAACTTTTCTGGATCTTTCCCTTTCATCTGAAAAATATGTCGTACCTCTCTAGGATGTCATGAGGTGAGTTAATATCAGTTCTGAGACATTTTAGCCTTAGAACAAGATGGGAACTTAGAAATCTTGTAGAATCACATCCCTTCCTTTTGCAGGCAAGAACTGAGGCTGGGACAGTCAACAAACTTGCTTTAGGGACATAGTTACTTCATAGCTGATCTAGGAGTAGAACAAGTTCTCCTGAGTCCCAAACTCTGGCTTAAAACATTTGGAAGCTTATTCTACTGTCTTCTATGTTAAACTCTTGAGATAAAGTTGCTTGCACTTTTAATTTCTGGATCCATGACTTTTTTGACCTTCACAGCTAAGGCAAGGATGCTTAATGTAAGTGTTTTAACAGCTGGTAATTCTAAACCTGACTTTCCATTTTACTGAAAGGAAAAACCTTTACATTTGCCCTACGTTTTAACTTTTGGCTTCCCTTATTTTTATTAGCCTGGAAATTTCAGTAAACTCAGCATACTGTTGCGGATATTGGTTGGTGTCATGGGAAGAATACGGATGGGCTTTGGAGTCACACGGAACTCCAAATGACTCAAATCCTGCCCCTGCCACTTACTTGCAGTGTAACTGGGCAAGTCCCTTAATTGTTCTGAGTCATAGTTTTCTTTATAACAGTGTATTAGAATTCTCTCTAGAAACAAATCCTACTAGATCTCTGTCTGTATATGGAGACTTATTATAAGGAATTGGCCCATAAGGTCATGGCAGCTGACAAGTCCTACTGCAAGCTGGAGACCTGGGAGAGTCTGTGGCGTAATTCAGTCTGACTATAGAGACATGAGAACCAGGGATACTGAGTGTAAATCTCAGGCTGAGGGCAGGAGAAGATGAGATGTCCCAGTTTAATCATTGAGGGAGGGAAAAAGGGGCTAATTCCTTCTTACCCTCCTTTTATTCTTTCCTGATCCTCAGCAGATTAGAAGATGCCCACCCACACTGGGGAAGGCCATCTACTTTACTGGGCAAATTCAAATGCTAATCTTGTCCCTCACAGGCCCACCCAGAAATAGTGTTTAATCTAGGTACCCCATGGCTAGGCTAGTTGACACACCAAAGTAACCATCACAAATAGGTTCTACCTATCTTTTTTTTTATGTCTTTTTTTTTATTTTGAGAGAGACAGAGAGTGAATGGAGGAGGGGCAGAGAGAGAGGGAGGCACAGAATCTGAAGCAGGTTCTAGGCTCTGAGCTGTCAGCACAGAGCCTGATGCGGGGCTTGAACCCATGGACTGTGAGATCATGACCTGAGCCGAAGTTGAACACTTAACTGACTGAGCCACCCAGGAGCCCCAGGTTCTACCTATCTTATGGGGCTGTTTGGTAATTATTAGAAATAATATTTAAAGTGCTTAGAAGATGATCTGGAATATAGTAGGAGCTCAATAAATGTTAGCTATCACTATCAACAAGTACTCCTTGAGTACCTAACTGCAAGAAATAGGATGGAGCTCAGCCTCACAGTATATAAAATATATAAAATATTTGCCAGTTGCCTTTACTGATCTGCCAGTGTTTACATTACAGCTAGCAAAACCAACAACTAATAGCCTCTCATCCAGCCTCATCTAAAAATTGAGGGTGAGGGACACTTGGGTGACTTAGTTGGTTAAGTGCCTGACTTCAGCTCAGGTCATAACTTCATGGTTCATGACTTCAAGCCCTGCATTGAGCTCTGACCTGACAGTTTAGAGCCTAGAGACTGCTTCAGATTCTGTGTCTTCCTCTCTCTCTCTCTGCCTCTCCCCCACTTGTGCTCTCTTTCTGTCTCTGTCTCTCTCTCAAAAATAAATAAACCTTTAAAAAAATTCAAACAAAATAAAAAAATAAAAATTGAGGGTAAACCTCTGACAATAGGTGATTTTTTAAGTACTCAAAAATGTATTCTGTGGTGCTTCAGCCACCCTTCTTTTCCAGTAGTTCATCTAGGATGTCATGCTTGCCTTCTTCCTTTTGGCTCCCACGCCAGCTTGGGTGGCTATTTTCGCATCAGGTTCATCATCTGGACTTGAGCTACAACACTTTTCCAGGGAGAACAGGGGTAAGGGGATGCTCTTCTCCTGGGTCATTTATTGTTTCATTGCCTTTCTATACAGACATTCCCCTTGCATTTAAGCTTCAGTTTCTCATTTCCATGGGGAGTTTCCTATCTGGTCCTAGTGTGGGTAGGCTGGCAATTCTAGGCGAGAGGGCAAAGCTGCAGAGGCAGCTGCTTTGACAAAGAGAAAGGGCAGAGGTGATCTACTTGCCTGCTTTTATTTATTTATTTTTTAAAGAAAGGACAATTCACATTTACGATTTTGCATAAAGTGGGTAGTTTGGGCTTCATCCATATTGATAAGTGGTAAAGGGGCTATTCATGCAGGACAACTGAGAAATGACTTTTTGTCACTAAAATAGGAAGAGACATGCTAATGTGATATTGAACAGCATGTGGATTCCCATTTTGCCCTGTGATTGGTCTCTCTGTCCAGTGAGACACAGAACTACAGCTCTAGGAAACTGATGAATGGCAGCATTAGTATTCAGTGGGAAACCCTGATCTGTTGGTCTTGGAATAATGGTGTGAAAAGGGATATAGAATAAATAATTAGAATGTAATCTAACATTAGCAGCTATGGACTGGCTTCCTGTACAGCGGGTTTAGGGATGCTTCTTATTACCATCAACACACAATTGAAACACACACACACACACACACACACACACACACACACACACACACACACAATGCAGGGTCATAGCTGGTATTCCATTGAGTATTTTCAGGGAAGGAAATAAAGGACTTGCACAGGGCAGAAGTAAATAAGCCACATTTCCCCTTGTGTGTCTCATGCCAGACAGGGAGACTATGTATTTGTAAAATGAGTCTTTCAATGTGTATTTCTTAACGTCTTCATGTGCACAGATAAAATACCCTTCGGTGGGTGGGTAAAGGCCCTACTGACTATGGGGTGTTAATATATCAGGAGAAAATCTCATCTGTTCTGAAGGTCAGCTGACCCAACTTGAAGTTATCTTACCCATCATCATCAAAAGCTTGATTCTAACAGAAAGTTGAGAAATAGACATTTAAATTTCAGAAGCAATTCCATTTAATATTCTTATGTGACATTTAGGAGTTAAGGCAGTATATGGAATTGTTTATGGGAGGCATGAAACAAAAGAGTGAGACCCTGATAGTCTCTACACTCAGAGTAGGGCAAAGGCAGTGGATCTTAGGGTTTTTGTTTTATTTGCACTAAAGTGTCAGGGACTCAGCATGCTTGAGAACACAGACTGAGTTATGCTTAGCATCCAGTGTGACTGATTTATGTTTAAATGGAGCCATACAAACTGTTGGTAATCATGAGTCAATTCAGCAAGAATCAGAACAAAGAAGTGACCTCTCAGACATCTTGTCTCACAAAATAGAATTAAATTAGTACTGCAGTAGTTTTTTTGTTTTAGCTATTATATTGATGGTACCAGGCTGATGTATTTCTGGAAAGCTTGCCAGTCCATTACTCAAGCAGGTTCCTGCTAGCCTTGATTAATTTGTTCTTTTCCAGTCACATTCCACTGTTGCTTGCTTATAAAGCTTTTGGAAAGCCTGCTTGGTGGGTGGTGAATAATCAAAACTCCAAGCCATCAATCTTTTACTTACAGAAGGTGGAAGAGACCCTCAGATAATCTTCTCTTCAACTTCTAGATTTTAGGGGAGATAAACCTGAGGACAGCTCTTACTGGTATCATCTGGGGCTGATTTTGACATCCTCGAGGAGTTGAGGGTGGGAAATATGACATAGTACACCTGAGTGGAACTTGTTTCTCAGGAAGAGGCCATGGAAACACAGAATTCTGTTTAATGAGTCTGTAGCTTAGCAATCTCTCATGTCCAAAAGGGAAGCTAGTGTGATCCTCTTCTTGGCAAGAAATAATGGTTTATGTCATGGCAGAACAAATAAAAATGGCCCCTAGTGCAAAGTGAAAAATCTAATATCCCCCTGCTAATAACAACCAGAATGCCTTCCCACCCTTTTCCTCTTTTCAGCAAGGGCAGTGGTTTTGGTCAAGCAAAGAAGAGGTTCTTATTTGGTGGATAAGCTGGGTGTGCTTTGGTGAGGAGGGAGGGTTTTGTGGGATAAGGAGAGACTGTAGGGAACCCTGGAAAAGAGGAAGGAATGCTAAGATGGAGAGGACAGAGCTAATAGGCAGGCCTGCCTTTCTCATCCCATCCCCAGAGAGAGTGAACAAACCCCAGGATGATCACACACCTTATCCAAAGATATCCGAGCCAATGTCAAGACCTATCATGCTGGCATAATTGTGCCATTGCCTCAACTTTGTGCCCAGGACACTGCTGCCTTGGTGTGGCCTCACCATTGGGTTTATGCAAGGCTGAAGCAAAGTTAAGACAGCTCACCATGGAGGTGTTGAATCTAGCAGTTTCTGAGACTACTTCTGTCCTGGTAAAGTCCCTTGTTCGGAATTTGTCATTAGGGATCTTGTTGGAACTCTCTTTTTGTCTCTGCCTCTATCTCTCTTCTCTTCTCTTTGCCGTTAAGCCTCACAATCCAGAGGAGTAACTTGTGTAGTCATCTCCTCTCCTGGAAAAGGAATAGTGGGAAACACCCAGAAGTGTCTCAGACTTATCTGGGTATTTATAACAAGATACCAATCCAAGATAAAGGGGCGCTGTATCTATAAATGGATTCCTTAGAAGAGCTCTCAGGAAGATTGGTAAGAATGTAGTCTGATTTGCTGCATTTGACTTCCTGAGAGAAGCGGCTTGCATAATAAATGACAAGGACTTAATGTAGTTCACACTGAGGTTACTGTGTCATCTGAGTTTGCAAATAGAATTCTAGGAAGTAGTCACGCTGCATTATAATGGCTTTTGTCCAAGAAATTCATAGCCCCAGCAGCTCATTATGCTGATAGCATGTTGATGAGCAGGTAGTATATAAGAATATTCTTGTTTTGCAGATGAACTGAGGCAGAGCAAGATGTCCTTAGGACTAGGCGACGTGGATTTGTGTCCATTTCTTATTAATCACAGATTCCAGAAAGCTCACTTTTCTGACAGGGCTTCTTTGCTCCAAAATAGCAAATATTGCCACTGGTAATATGGATTGCTAATGGTGCTTGTGTTATTCACATGGGGATTAACTGAGAGGAGATCTCAGATTAATCTGAACAGAAAGTTGGCTCCTAAATGACAGAGACTAATTATATTCAATATAGAAGGGGAAAGAGTGCAAGAATTTCTATTTTTGGCGCTAAACTGGTGCAAGAAATAGAGTCAGTTCAATTGGTCATTTTTCACATGGCAGACAACAGACTAAACAGTTCTAAATCAGGCAATTATTTTAGTAATGATAATTTTGGGTTTCCTTGAGTGATTTGAAAATGCTTCATAAAACAGAACTATTTCTTCATAACCAATTTCCTTCATTCACCTGTAGGGCTATTCACAAATTTACTGACCTCTGAGATGGGAGTGAGCAGAGGGGAGGCCCTGATGAGCATTTCTGGATGACCTGGGCAGTGGGCAAAACTTTCTTGGAGGAGGAACTTCGTAGCCAAGATTACTTGGCTCTTACTCTGCTAGGTTTTGCCAACCTGGCCAACCATGAACAGACCTCCTTGGATCTTGGGTAGCTGCAGTGGCTCAGAAGGGACATACAGAAGCTCATGATGGAAAGTGACCAATTTTCCACTTTGCTGTGTTGGAGGCTGCAAAATTGTCATTTACGAAATTGCAGCTGTCTAAGATATCATGACTATTGGGACCCGCCTTTCTGTGAAATACTATCATGAATGATACCTTGATTTTATTAGGAAGAATGAATTCTGAGCATGCCAGGGAGAGGAGCAGTGGGAAAGCCCCCTACAGTGGTTTTTAACTTTCTCTCCTACTGCTACAAAGATGTTCTTGTTAGATTTATATTTAACACAAAGGCTCAGTGGATATTTGTGGGGTTATCACTTGCTTATTATTTATTTTATATATTATCATCATTTGTGTATGCATGACCCTTTTAAAAATTAATTGATACCATGAACTCCTGTGAAATCTTCACCATGGCAGAACCAGAACATGATCAATGACTTATATCAACCAGCTACTTCTCCTTATTCTGTCTTCTTCCCCCATTCCCAGAGGCATTTCTTACTCACTTGATTTTTCTTTTGGTTTATGACAATGTATTACTTAGTTTTATTTACTTTAAAACTGTATATAAAGGGCATCATATAGTAAGAAGTCTTTTGGTACTTGCTGTCTTCACACGACATTATGATCCTAAAATTTTTCTGTATTGTTATCGTTAATTTTCTTTGCTATATAATATTTTATTACATCAGTACATTACCATTTATTTCTCCTACTGTTGACAGTATTTGGTTATTTATGGTTTTTTAGTATTACACTGTTCAAGGCTAAGAGTAGTACTTAGCTAAGAGTAATACTTAGCCTTCACTTACTTCACTTACTAACAGCAAGTGTCTCCCTTGAGTATGTATGTAGGAATGGAATGCAGGGCATAAGAATGGTCAACTTTAAAAGATAATGCCCATTGTTCTTCTAGGAGTTGTTTTTTTTTTAAGAACAAGTCTAGTTTAATACTTTACATGGCATGAAGCAGATCTCTTCTTTCCGAGCTCTCATGAGAATTGTGAATAATCTTGAGGGTGAGTGCTCAGTGGGTTAAGGTGGTAGGCAAATACGGCAATATGGAAATCTTGGCAACGTGTTCAAAGGGGTCTTGTCAGACAGATGTTTTCAGAGTTTAAATGAGTCAGAGAGTTGTTTACCTTTGGACCAAAGCCAATGTCTTCTGGAGCTCGTGAGGAGTGATTTAGATGGAGAGGGTTCAGTAGAGCATCTGCCATAGCAGTGCCAACAAAATGAGGGTTGGAATTGTGATAGGGGTGGAGTCAGAAGCAAGGACATCTGCAAACTTGATCAACACAACTCGCTCCTCTTACCACGTAGTTAAACTTTATACTTCCAACTTACAGGGCCACTCACAGATTTATTATTTTCTCTCAGCAAAACTCTAGAGACTCTCAATGCTGCTGTTTTCACAGAATAACATGCCATGGACTGAATTACATGGGGGGGTAGGGGGGTGGAGGGATTGCAGATTTGTCCTCATTTGTGCTTGTGGAATGGTTGAAAATGTTTGAGTGGGGAAGGAGAATATATTGTTCTATCACAACCTCCTTTTTAATAGGTGGGGCTATTTTTCCCTCCTTGATAGTTATCTTTTCATCTCCTGGGGCTCTCTATGGAAACACCAATCTTTTGGGCACTTTTGATATTTTTTCAAATTTCCATGGCCCACTGGCCATTGGTCTGTATGTTTTCTCTCAAACCAAAGAAACCAGATTTCTTACTTTTCACTATGTTTTCTTCCCATACAATAGACATCTTTCAGTGGCTCATGGAAATTTGAAATAAAGGCTTGCCATTGCATTTCTGTTGAGACCTGGAGCTGCTGGGTTGGAGTGCAGTTTGAATTAATAGGGGACATGGGATTGCTGGCGTTGACTCTTCCCAGGTATCCTTAAGGTCTGAGACAGATCACTCATTTGTTTTCAGAGTTAAGGTTAGGCCGCGCGCGGTGGCACGCGCCTGTAGTCCCAGCTACTCAGGAGGCTGAGGCGGGAGGATCGCTTGAGCCCAGGAATTCTGGGCTGTCGTGCGCTATGCCGATCAGGTGTCCGCACTAAGTTCGGCATCAATATGGTGACCTCCCAGGAGCGGGGCGCCACCAGGTTGCCTAAGGAGGGGTGAACCGGCCCAGGTCAGAAACAGAGCAGGTCAGAGTTAGGGTTGAATATAGTCCTGCTTGGAGACAAAGGAATTAAATTGTAACTGCTGATTTTTTTCCAGCTATAAGAGTCTCTGCATGATCTGTTCTGTTAACCTCCTTGAGCCCGGCCAAGGAACTGCTTATAGGTCTCCTTTTTCCCTCTCCCATGCCTTCCTCCATTCTCCATCTCTTTTTCTTACCCTGCTTCCTTGCCTTCATTTCTTCTAGCAGCTATTGCAGAAGCCAGAAGAAAACAATTAGCTAAGAGAGCCATCAATTTGGAAAGTATTCTATTCACACTTATTTGAGACTTGTTCTGCAGTATATGTGAGCCAACTCAGAGCGCAAAGGAAATAGAATAGTGAGTTTGAACATTGTATTAAATGATGGAGCTTCTATCTATTGTTAGCATTCAGGGTTGGGGTAACATTAAAAGCTGTGTGTGACTTAGCAAATGGAATAAGGTAGATGACTAATTTTCTCTGCACTTAAGGGCAATACTATCACCCAACAAATAGCCATCACCATGCCAGGCTCCCTGTCTTCATTTCAGTGATACCATCTTACAGGCACAGTCTGATTAAACCATTACAGAAGTCTTATAAGAAAAATATAATTATTGTAGCCATTTTTCAGGTAGGGAAACTAAGGCCTAGAACAGTTAAGTACCTGGCCCAAAGTTATGTATTTAGACAGAGGAGGGGCTAGCCTTAACTGAATGCCTGGCTTGACAAACGTCCCTCTGAGTGGCTTGCTGCTGTTATAAAGAATAGGAGCTTGGAACTAGCTGATGAAGAAGGAAACTGTGGATCCTTCATGGTTAACCTTTGAGCTACTAAAGGCCCACACATGAGCTACAGCTTTTGTCACTGGCTGCTAAGGCCCACCCTAACTTCAAGCCTATAACTCAAGCCACAGTTACCTGCTTCAGTGTGTTTCTTAATTCAAATCAGGAATACTTTGTTTTGCTCCATAAAACAAGTCATTTAAATTTTGAACATAGTTGTTCCGCCTAAACAATCAGAGATAAAGCCTCTTTCATATTAAAACACCTACTGTATTTTGATGGAAAAAAATTGGCCTCTTCTAAATTAAATCTATGAAATGATGTGATATTTTAATGAAAACCTTAGTAAACACACAGTTATTGTGAAACCAATGTTTATTCCAAGCTCAGAGTATGGCCCATACTCATTGGGGTTTTATTAATACTTCCAGCCAAGTGCTGTCAATCAAGGAGTGTTCCCGGCAAGGTCTAGGCTCAGTTACAGTTATAGGCAACAGTAGAAAACATGGTCCCAAGCAAAAGGCAAGAGCAGAAGAGTGTTGCTGATAGCAGATTTGGCAGGCAGTGGCGGGGCACTTTTAGAACCTTCACTGAATGGATTCCATGTTGCCCCAAGAGTTTTACAAGGGAAGCTCAGAAAGAAGCCCCTCTCATCCCCATCAGTCTACTATGTGACTTCTGAGGATAGATCAGTCTACTATGTGACCTCCTTTTATGGAAGAGGTCCCTAACCATGTTACTAGTTTCAATTTTTCTATTAAATATTACTGCTTTAAGCATCCAGCTAGCTCAGTCAGTAGAGCATGATACTCTTAAATGTTACTGCTTAACAGACTAACCTTCCTGGTGCTGATTTAACCAACAAAAATAAATGTAATGGGATCTTCAATTATTAAGGTGAAAGGAACAGAAGATAGAAATTCTTATAACAAAATGTGACTACATGTAAGAATAAGGAGGCCAGAAGCTCTGTATTTTAATTACAAATTAAAAAAATCTCAACCTTGAAAATTTTTTGAAGGCAATTGTTGCTCAGTTTCTAATACTTCTTATATTCTACACTTCTTTAATCTGTCTTCACTTGTCCTTCACAGAAGCAATATTTAATTTACAAACATACTTTGTTCTAAAATATTATTTGTCAACTGATAGTTGGGAACTAAAAATACATACCAATAGAATGGGTATAGCAGTTAGAATCTCAATCAACTATCAATACAGTAAAATTCATCCTAATAATAATATATAATTATTTCTATATGAAAATTAGTTTCTCATTCTAATTTTAAATCAAATCTCCATCTAATTAACCAACTCCTCTGGGCTTTTTGTTGTTCCAATCAAAGGTAATAGAACAATTTAAAATGAAAAATACCATGTGTTTGTGTGGAATGCAATAATAAGCTCAATGAGATGTCACAAGGAGTGCTGTGTGAAGACATTAGGTCAGGGCTCATGGGGGAGGTGCTTTGGAGAATGGCTAGCTTTTGAATGGTGAAGGGAAAATGGGAAAGCATTTCAAGCAAAATGAGCAAAATCATGAAAATGGAAGTAATCATGGATAGGAAACAGGGTATGTTAATAGGGAAGCTCTGGTGAAATTAAAGACGTGTACTAAAGAATAGAAGATTATACTTGGGATGCTTCAGCATTTGGACTGCTTTTATTTTATTTTATTTTATTTTATTTTATTTTATTTATTTTATTTATTTTAATATTTTATTTATTTCTAGAAGAGAGAGAGAGAGAAACAGCGTGAGCGGGGGAGGGTCAGAGAGAGAGGGAGTCATAGACTGAAACAGGCTCCAGGCTCTGAGCTGGCAGTCAGCACAGAGCCTGACGCGGGGCTCGAACCCACGAACCGCGGGATCATGACCTAAGCGAAAGTCGGACGCTTAACCAACTAAGCCACCCAGGCACCCCTGGGCTGCTTTTAATGAAGACTTTGGAATTTAAGAACGGAAGAAGGTGTTTAACAAGTATTTGTTGAATGAATGTATTATTTATATTATATTTTGGTCCCTATTTTTCTTCCCTTCTGGTTTATTTGATCTCATCTTCTGTTTTTGTTCTTCCCTGGCCTCTCAAGCCTTCCAGTCACTTCTTCCTTTTCTCAGCTATGGAAGACTTTCTCTATCTGCCCACTCAAGGTAATGGAAGAATCTTGATTCTTCTTAATGGCATTCAGTTGTTTTTTCGAAGTCTTGCTAATGAGACTGCAATGCATTGCATCTCCATTCTCTGGCCCTTCCTTTCTGTTATGAGCCTCCTAGTCTCCCTACTGTGGATCTGGACCCCAGGAGAGAGAGTGCTCTTGATATCTTTGGGAACTGCTCACTCAGCAGGGATCCCCTGCCTCCTGCAGGTCCCCAGCAGCTCAGGGCTCTGTGGCTTTGCCCACATGGCAGGTTTCAGTTGAACAAAGCTCAGAGTCGAAATCAGAGGGATGAGTACCCCTATCTTTTGATTCTGGCCATGACACTGTCAGTGGAGAATGCACAGGAACTCTGGGAAGAAAAATCTTCCCTAGGCACCACCATTCTCCTCTCTGCTCCTATCCTACCTCTTTCAGTCTTTCTGGCTCAGATGACTCCACTTTGCTTTATCACTGCCCTCAAATATTTCTTACTGCTTCTTGCTTCCCCCAGCCAATGGCCTCTATTAATTTGAGGTTTTCTAACCTATTTCACAGGGTCATCTTATACCAACAGTTTTCTTTATATATATATAATATATATAATAATTATATATTATTTATACATACTATAAATAATATATATGTAACATAATATTAATATATATAATAATAAATATAAATATATATACTGATAGTTTTCAAATTACAGTACTCAGTGCACAATTGATTTCTAATTTGAAAAAATCATTTCTTAAAATCCATTCTTTTGTTTTTATTTGTTTCTTAGTTGTGGTCTCGATCAAGTAAAATATGATTTCACTTATATGTGGAATCTAAAAAAAAAACAAACAAAAAACCAGACACTTAAATGCAGAGAACAAACTGGTGGTTGCCAGAGGGAAGTCAGAGATGGGTGAAATAGGTAAAGGGGATTACAAACTTCCACTTGTAAAATAAATAAGTTATGGAGATGAAAAGTACAGCGTATGGAATATGGTAAAAAAATGCTGTAATAATACTGTATGGTGACAGACGGCTACATTTACTGTGGTGAACATAGAGTAATGTATAGAATAGTTTAATCAAATCTTGTACACCTGAAACCAATATAACATTATATGTCAATTATACTTCAATAATAAAAAAATACCTGAAAAAATGTTGACGGGGACTTTAAATAAATAGAGGTCATTTATGGGCATAGAACACATACTTTCTATGTTCTCAGATTGGGTCCCCTGGCTTTTAATATGTGAAAGCTATGGGGTCTATGGGATAAAACATTTGAAATTGGGATGGTTGAGCTATATCTTGAATTGTATGTGCTATATCTATGTTCTTATCGGAGTAATCTCCATGAACCCTATAACTGGATCTGAGTTTTCACTTTTAAGAGAATCATTTATTTCCTTTAGGGCAGAGTTCAGCCAAAATGTAGGAACCTGCATGGTTAAGTCTTCTTGCTAGTTCAATCCCAAATGTGAATTTAGTTTCAGATCCTTTGAGCTTTTGGACTCTCGAGAAAACAGGCTCCAAGGAGTATGAGGAGAGGCCACAAAGGTTCTTTGATTAGCCTTCAGCTGTTGCTCTTAACCTGGGGAGCTCTAAAAAAACTCACAAATTCTTGGGCCTCACCCTTAGAGATTCTGGTTTGACAGGTCTGGGCATCTGCTTTATAAACACCCCAAGTGATTCTGATACTTAATTGAAGTGTTGTAGTCGCTAACTATAGCATAGTGCTTCCCTCTCGCAGAGAATCATTATGTTGACTACTTAAAAATGGGACCTAAGCCTGAATGCATGGACAGGCCTATTGGGATTCTGCAATAGGGGGCTTGTTTTAAAATGGGGCTAGGTGTTAAAACGGGAGGCAACTTTATAAGAGGGTTTCTAGCCAGCTTGGGTTAGTCATTTGGGAGATAATTTCTGCTGCCATTAGAAAAACAGGGAGATTCCTTACCACTTCAGAGGCCTCCTTTGGGTGTGCCAAATTGAATGATATTTAGGTTCTGGGCTGTGCAGAGCAGCTGGGGAGGGGAGGAGCTAGAAGCTGGCAGCTGGCCCTGAAATTAGCATCAGTGTGTAAGTATATCTGTACTTACCAGTCAGCAGCTTCGGTGCCTTTTGTGACACCTTCTCTCTGGGACATTTTTACCCAGTGACTGTTGTGCCTGCTGTTTGCACATCAGCCCTTTCATCAGGGCCTGCTTTGAGGCTTGTGATCACCATGTTTCTCTAGTATGGAAATAAATTTCCCCAGCATAGAATACTGAGTGAAGGAAGGTAGTCTTGAGCAAAGTTATTTGGTAATCTCCGTGGGGATGGCCTTTTACATGGCCTTTCTCCTCTCACTTCTCCCAAAACATCCATATAGGAAAAATACAAACTCAGCCCTCCTTCTGGATCATTATAATTTGGAGAGTTTTCCCAGGCTGGGTGTAGACAGAGGAAAGAAATGATTTAGAGCAGATGTGCTAGTCTTATGTAACCTGAGCTTGAGGTACCAAAGGGAGACTTTTGGATCCCTTAGGTCCTGGAACTACACTTCTGAAGATCTGTTTTCTTGACAACCACCTTCCTTCTTCTGCCTACCCCATCCCTACCCCATCCCTCAGGAGAAAAGACAATTGTAAACTCTTGCCAAGACGGAATTCTGCAGGGAGAGTTCATCAGAGCAGGGTGTGGTTCTGCCTTCCTCCCAGGTACAGGGTGGGAAGTGTTGGTATGGCCAGCACAGTGGCCCCAAGATGTCATAACTCTGCCATTCTCCTGCCTCTGTCTAAAGAACTGCTGTTCTTCCATTTGTGCTCTTTTAAAAACACATTCCACTGAGGGCCCAGGGGAGATATTCCAAACCGTTGGAGGGGGACTGTGACATGTTTGCCATTGTATCCCAGCATCCACCATGGGTCTTGGCACATAGTCGGTGATTTAAAATGTTTGTTGAATAAATGGTAATGACCATTCCACATTCTAGGTCTAGTCAGATTAATGCTGATTGTTTTTTCATTTCATGGCTACCAAGATTTTCTCCTTACTTCAGCAATAACCTTCATGCCCTTCCCACTTCCTTCAAGGACCAAGTTTGAGCCCGTGGAGATGGAGTATAATTATTTTCATATGGCCTTGGTGAAGGATTGTCCCCTGTCACTGTGAAGACCTGTGGATACAAGTCTGACTTCTCATTTTACGTGGTTTTTCTTAGCAGCTCCTCACCCACCACTGACAAACTGAGAGTTGTAAAATGCTCCTTAAATAAGCCAAAGTGGGGCATCGCCAGCACAAACAGCCTTAGCTCCAGTCCTAGCCTCTAGCCAAGCTGCTTGGACCAATGTCAGGTGCAAGCACATATTCTTTATCTGTAGAATGGGAATAAAAATACCACTTCATCTGTAGTTCACAGACAAATGTATTTAACAACTAGAATAATGTCATGGCTGATTGTGGGCTCAGGATCCAACTGCCTGGGTGTGGCTATGATGGGCTTCGTCACTTCCTAGCTATGTAACCTTGAGCAAGTGACTTAATCTCTCAGTGCCTCAGTTGCTACCACATTAAAATCAGGTTCATGATAGTACTCACTTTGTAGGATTGTTGTGAGAAACAAAATGAAATTTCATGTACAGTGTGAGATCAGTGCCTGGCACATGGTGAGGCCCAGGATATGTTAGCTTTGAATTGAGAGCAGACCCTCATTGGATGATAATATTCAATTCCAGTTTGGCCAAATTGGAATTTTATCTATGACTTTTCCCACCCTCCTGCTCAAGCAACAGAGAACTACTGCAGCTATTCTGAATTTGGCATTTAGAATCTGCTTAAAGTCTACGTAGACAAGAGTAATGGAGCATTTCATGACTTTTCCCTCTTTAGAAACAGAAAAGGTAGATTGTCTGTCTTTAAGTTGAAATGGTACAGACGGGCTGTCAACAGACTGGAGGATTAATTGATGGGTTTTTGATCTGAGTTAAAAGGAATATATACACTTTCTCTTAAAAAGATAGTAAATAATAGGGGCGCCTGGGTGGCTCAGTTGGTTAAGCGTTCGGCTTCGGCTCAGGTCATGATCTCACAGTTTGTGGGTTTGAGCCCCGCATTGGGCTCTGTGCTGAGAGCTAGCTCAGAGCCTGGAGCCTGCTTCAGATTCTGTGTCTCCCTCTCTCTCTGAACCTCCCCTGCTCATGCTGTCTCTCTCTCTCTCTCTCTCTCTCTCAGAAATAAATAAAACATACACAAAATTAAAAAAAAGATAGTAAATAATAACAAATAACAGGGGCACCTGGGTGGCTCAGTCGGTTAAGCATCTGACTTTGGCACAGGTCATAATCTCACAGCTCAAGGGTTTGAGCCCCACATCGGGCTCTGTGCTGACAGGTCAGAGCCTGGAGTCTGCTTTGGATTCTGTGTCTCCCTCTCTCTCTGCCCCTCCCCTGCTTGTGCTCTGTTTTTCTCCATCTCTCAAAAAAAAGTTAAAAAAATAAAAAAATAATAATTTGTGGATACCATCTTCCTGTTTCATTCTTTTCCTTTTTTGTGGGAGAGAAATATATATGTACACAAAAGCTAGTATAACACAGGGGTTTGCAAACTACAGGCTGTGGACCAAATTTTGCCTCTGGCCTCTTTTGTGAGGCCCTGGAGCTAACAAAGTTTTTACGTTTTTAAAGGATTTGTGGAAAAAAAAAACAAAGAAGATATAAGAGAGATCACACATGGTCCTAAAATATTTACTATCTTGCCGTTTACAAAAAAGTTTGCCAACCGCTGGTTTAAAGAATAATAAATCAGCCCTCCTTTTGCCTCTATTTTATGAAACAATACATCACCAATATCTTTGAAACTTGTGACTGCCCCTCCCTGAGCACATCCAAAGTCTCCCCCAGAGCTAACTACTGTTTTTGAATTTTATGTATTCATTCCTTGGCTTAAAATTTTTTATTGTATGTATGTGTAAATATACAAGATATTGTTTATTTTGTCTTTTCTTGATCTCTATATAAATGGAGTAATACTCAATATTTTCTTCCATTGCATGCCTTATTCTCTCAATATTATCTTTTTTTCTTAGTATTAAGATTTGAGAACAATCCTGGTACCTATAAGTAGCTGTAGTTCATTACTTTTCTTTTTCTTTTTTTTTAAGTTTATATTTTTATTTTGAGAGAGTTTGAGATTGCATGAACCAGGGGAGGAGCAGAGAGAGAGGGAGAATTCCAAGCAGTCTCTGTGCTGTCAGCACAGAGTCCAACAAGGGCCTTGAACTCATGAAACTGTGAGATCATGGCCTGAGCCAAAATCAATAGTCAGACTCTTAACTGACTGAGCCACCCAGGTGCTCCTAGTTCATTGAAGATTGCTGTTGCATATTTGTGTGTGCATATACCATGTTTATTTATCTGTTCTTCTCTTGATGGACATTGAGTTGTTTCCTATGACTTTTTCTATTTTGAATGCTTGCTATCAGCATTCTTATTCCTATTTCATGGGTGTATGTGCTAGAGATTCTGTAGAAGTGGAATTATTGGATCATCAGAATATGTATTTTTAACTTTATAAAATGATGCCAAATGGTTTTCTGAAGTGGTGGAATTGATTTCATTCTGTTGAGATTATCTAATGCTGTGTAACAAACTATCCCAGCTTGAGTGACTTAAGTTTGAGTGACAACAATATTATTTTGCTCATGATTTCATAGATCAAGAATTTAGGAAGAGCAATTTGTCTCTAATTCATATGGTATAAGCTGAGGCTGTTGGTGCTGGAGGGTCTACTTCAGAATGGCTTCTTTATTCATATATCTACGTCTTGGTGCTCTTTGGTATTTGTCTTCACATGGCATCTTGTACTGTAGGGCCTTTCCACATAGCTTGGGGTTCTCACAGAATGGTGGTCTCAGGGTAACCTGACTTCTTATAGGTAGTTCAGGGTTCCAAGAACAAATGTTACAGGAGTTTGGAAGTGGCAGGTCTGGACCTAGAAACTTACATGGCATCCTTTATGTGACATTCCCTTGGTCAAAGTAATCACAGAGCCTGCCCAGAATCAAAGGGAGGGGACATAGACTCCCCAAATCTTTTGGTGGTAAATATAATAGATAGCAACAATTTCTGGCTTCCATCTTAAATCTGCTACATATTTCCTGCAGTCAGATACGTGAGTCTGTTGCTGCATATCTTGTTAATGCTTAGTATTGTCAAACTTTAAACTTTTTGCCAGTCTGGTGAATATAAAAAGATAGGAAGAATTTTTTAAAATGTTTGTTTTGTGGGACAGTGAGTATGAGCAGGGGAGGGGCAGAGAGGAGGGGGGGAGAGAGAGAATTCCCAGCAGGCTCTGTGCTGTGAACGCAGAGCCTGATGTGGGGCTCAAACTCATGAACTGTGACATCATGACCCAAGCTGAAATCAAGAGTCACATGCTTAACTGGTTGAGCCACCCAGGCGCCCCTATGAAGAATGTTTTTAAACAAATTTATTGAATATTTACTGTTTGCCAAGCATTCTGCTAAATGCATTTCCCCCTCATTTTAATCATAACAACAACTATGTAAAGTAGATAACTATTACCTTCAGAAAGGCTAATTAACTTGAAAAGATCATATAGCTAGTAAGTGGCAGGGTATAGATTGGAACAGAGATATACCTGATTTCCAAGCCCATGCATTTAGTTTTTCCTTCTTATTCTAAGATGTGAACTGAGATGATGAATTGAGGTAGAGGTTAAACTCTAAAGAAAATGTGAAATATTAAGAAATGCTGATTAAGTAATGCATGAAGTAATAAGAAAGAAAATATGACTTAAAATATTTTTTGGTATAACTTAGGGATACCATTTCTCCCTTTATCAAGCAATAAAAAATATTTGACTCCACTGTGAAAAACACAAAACAAAAAAATGAAACAAAACTTTTTAATGCTCAGTAGGAATCAGTATTAAGTTGTCACAGATGGGCTGGAACTCACCTCCTGGTGCATAAAGCATGGTGGAAGCAGCAGATACCTTCCTTTCATCTAAAGCAAGGCAACACTGCAGCTTTTGTGATTTGACCAACCCCCAAAGGAAGGACGAGAATGCTCTTGCCACAATAGATTTTGGATCACACTTTCCTTAAAGCTTAAATCAGAATCTCATTGGTCAATTTTATGTTCTTTGTTCTTCCTTTTCCCAACAAATAAGAACAAAGCTGGGGCCACATCCACATATCATTCACCAGCCAGACGTTTACATTGAAAATTCCACTTTTCCATAGTGTGATGATTCCCAGGGTAAGAGCCAAAGGCCCACAGAGACACATGGTGTTGGCTCATGGCAGAGCTTCGTGACCTAGCATAACATATCCCACCTCTCTCCCCCTCATTTATGGGTATGGATTCCCTCATCCTTAAGGAAAATACATTTCTTGGATACATTTCAGAAACAACTCATGAATTCAAGTGAAAACTGATTTCCATGTTTTCATGGAGTACTTAATGCCCAGGATTTTAGATTCCAAGCCATTTGGAATCAATCCTTAGGTACTCTATTCTTTCTTCAAATTTCAGTATTTTTTTTTTCACTGATTAGATTAATCTTCCCCATCCTTCTTTTCTCAACCTATTCTTTTCTAGGCACCCCTTAAAACTCACCTTTCATACTCTTATACCCTTTGAGAAATCTCAATATGTGTTCCTCATCTTTATTGCATATCACAAACATAGACATACACAGACACACACACACACACACTGTTGACTTAAAATAGCAGAATTAAAAAGGCTTTAAGTTCTAGAATTTTTTGTAGAATGCTATTTAGTATCTATAAATATATTTGTGGCTTTAAAAAAAATAACAGAACTAAAAGCTTGAGGATAACACACAACCCACTTGATTGTAAGGATTCTTTCATGTGAGGCTCTTGGGCCTGATAGCTACCATCTTCTAGACGATTTAGTAGTCCTCTTAGCCCTAGAAATGGATTTTCAATTGTGGTGACCTCTTACGGTGACCATATGACATGGTGTCAGGGAGGCGCTACAGATATCTGCTGTAGATGTGGTGATGCCAGCGAAGTGTGAAAATGTGTCTACCTTTTCTGTAAATCAGAGCCAACAGTTCACTCCAAAAGATTCAGCAAGTATTAAGAGCTTTAAACTTAATTTTATTTTAATCTCAGTAGAAAGAGGGACTTTGTTCTACTTAGCGTGGGGAAAAATGTCTGATAAACTTTTCTCAGGACCTAAAGGAAATACCTTATTTCGAACACAAGCAAAATACATAAAGGGATATTGTCATATTTTTCTACCTTGAACCAGAAGTGTTTCCTAGAAAATCTGTAGGATTTCTTCTTGCTCCAATTCTAGGATTTGGTATAGAGTTGAGTCTTATGACATAGAGTCAGAATCTTGAGAGGCTATTTTCAACTCATTCTGGCTTCTCCAGTTTATTATGGTCATTGGGTGCCATGCTTCAGACTTTTAGGGATGTTAAAATAAAACACAATAAAATGTTCTCTACAGGCCTCATTGTTCTCTAAAGGTTATTGCTGGCCTGACATGGGAGAAAGGTGGTTTAATTCAGAGCCAGCCACCTTTAAGATTGTTGGAAGAAAATCTCATTGTATAATGTGTTTCAAAGGGGAGTCCGGTGGGGAGCTGCTGAGATCAGGAAGACTTGAGGTCTCAGACACTGTACTCACCTCACACAGATGGTGGTGAGTGGCCTCAGTCTTCTTCCTTCCTCCACCAAAGGCTATGAATGATTTATTTGTGTTTCCTTTTTTAAGTGAAGTCCCATTATGCTTACCTACTATGTACTATATATACTGGAATATATGAATAAAAGACAAGAGCCAAAAAAAAAAAAAGGGATTTGGTCAGTTTGAGAATTCTTGATGTACTTTCATGAACATTAGATGAGCTAGTTAAATATTAACTGATGTTTACTTAATATACGTACTCATCTATAAGATAATATATCTAAAATAGTAAAAGAGAAATATTACTTTTTCAACTCTGAATTTACCAAAATAATTTATTTATTCTTTACATGTATTTGTGTGTGTGTGTGTGTGTGTGTGTGTGTGTGTGTGTGTGTGTGTGTGATTTCTGCTTCAGTGACCTAATACAGCTTTCCAGAGCTCATAATTCTCACTTCTAAGTTATTGGAAAAATAGCACTTTTGAGTACCTGTTTAACATGATCATAAGAACCACGGTGCCAAGCAACAAGTACTTATTTGGCTAACATTAGGTAGTTGAATTTTTATGGTCATGTAGGTATTTGTGATCTCTAAATGTAACCACCTACGGTCTTACTTTTAAAAGATACTTTTAAAGGCTTGTTGGCTTATTTTTAACTACATTCAGTAGTTGCAAATATGTCTTTACCTACAAGAACAAATGACTAAATTTGGGTTACATTTCTTTTGTTTCCTTTTTTTAAACCAATTCCACACTGACATCTGTAAGTACCCCAAACAATCATGGATTGGGGTTATTTTAAGGCTTTTGTGCCTTACTTTCAAAGCACTTTGAAATTCAAAATAAAATAATTGAGAACACACCTTGTTATTGTGAAGTTCTGTAAGGAACCTAATGTGCAGCTCCTATTATAAGGGACATCCCAGGGAGGTGAAAGACAATGTTTGCTTTATAATAGGCATTTGCAATATAACAGAGTTTCCCTAATGAAAGGAATACAAAAATCTTATTTTCCTATTAAAATGTCCATTTAATTTGCTTAATAGTGGAAGTACCTGTTAATCCATCCCTTTCTTTCATTTTCCTCTTACAAATAAGGTTGATTAACCAATGGGACAAAACTTGGAGAAAGCCCCTCTGCTTACTTGCTGTTGTTTCTCTTAGGGATTAAAAATCCTTTAGAAAAGAGACAGGGAAGATTATGTTTGCTGAGCAAACCTGTTTGAACCTAGCACTTTGGACAGGGAAAGAGATTGGATCGTGTTAAAACAGTTTTAATTGTTGAAAATATCATGAATAATGAAAGGCCTGTGGTGCACCTGTCAGATTGCATAAACGTTTTCCATACAATGTTTTGGAGTGACCTTGGGTCATTTCTTGATTCGGTCCTCACCATCACTGTCATCAACACTTTAATCATTACTATCGGTCGCTGATCACTTACAATGCCAAGGGCTGCACACATTGATTGACACAAATCCTCTCTCCTGGCTCGCACAGGTGCTTGCCTGTCGTTGAAAGGTTCAGAGTAGAAATAACAGTCTTGTTCTCAGTAGCTTGCTTCCAGCCCCATGATGGTTTGTGCCATGTTAAAACCTCTAAGGTTGTGAAGGGAACTGGCCTTACTCAAAATGACGAAAGAGGACATAGGGTTTTTCAGTGCCTTTCACTCTCCTGCAGACACATCTCCGCATCTCTGTGTTCATTTCCCCCTGCCCCCTAACTCTTGCTTTCTTCTGGTATTCTGCCGCTTCTTAATGCTAATCTGAGGCAAGTGCTTTGTCCTGAAAAGGATCTAAGCTTGAAATCTTGAGGATTTGGCCTTGAAAACTGGGTTTCCCACTCAAGAACTGTATTTTCTTGGGCAAATCACTGAAGTTTTCTCACCTCTATTAAAAGTGGTTGTGTGTGAATGAAGAGATTAATCCATGTTGCTGAGGCTGAGGTGTGATTATGGTCCCAGGTATCATTTGCATTTTAATGTGGCATTTAATCTGAAGGAGTGTCCGTCAGTAACTGTGAGCTATGGAAGCCTTGTGAGGGAGACAGGTGTGTGTTTGGGGGTTAGGGCCACGTACAAAGATGCCAGCACCCCTCGCATAAATTGTAGTTGGGAGGTAGTGTTAGTTATGTGCCCACATCTGCCCTGTATTCTTAATTCTTCAGTTTGAACCACGGATTCTCAAATTTAGACATGAGAGGTCTTCTAGGCCCAGATGAAGAAGCTGAGGCCCAGGGAGGTGAATGGTTTTACCCAAGATTATGTCAGTCACGAGGCATCCAAGCTGGGGAGAGAGCCAGCCTCTCCTAGTAGTGGAATTGACAAAAGACCAGGTTTGCAGGTATCCATGTTTAGTCTGATGGAGGCTTGTTAAATTCCATTTCCTCCTAAGAATTCCTAATGGAAGCTTTTGGATACCTAATGCTTGCTTTTTTGGTGACTCCTTCGGGTGAAATGACCGGACCCTCCTCACCCACGGCTGCTTAGGGCTGTGCTAGGATGAAGATCACAGCCCTGACATCCCAGAGGCCCTATCTGAGGTCCTTGAAGATATTTGGGGAAGTACAGGGAGCCCTGTGATTGAACTCAGTGGGTGCCTGAAGTTGTACACTGACTTTCATATGAAGACTCATGCCTGAGATTCTTAACATTTTTATGATGAAATGTCTCCAGCAGGCAGTAAAACACTAAAACACACCAACAAATCACTGAAGCTCCTCAAATCCTTATTTTTTTTTTTTTGCCATATCTGTTTCACATCACTTTTAAGAGAGATGAAACAGGTACAGTGAAGTGCCCTGACGATTCCTTCCCCTCCTTCTTCTCCAGAGGAAAACACTACTCTGAATTTGGCATTCATCATTTTTTCTGCATATTTTATACTTTACATATGTATCTATAAATATATGTACTTATCTGTAAGTAGTGTATAGTCAAATTTTGTATGTTTTTAAACTTTCCATAAATAGTATTAGACTGTATGATTCCCATACTTTGCTTATTTGGTTCAACATTATGTTCTGGGGATTTACCCATGTTGAAACATGTGGTCCATAATATTTTAACTGCTGTAATTTGCATTGTGTGAATATGCTGCTACTTTTTTTATCCATCTTTTTGTTGCTCACCTAGCTCACTGTCTTCACGCTGTACTTTAATCTTTTCTAAATCATTATTTCAGTCTGTGACTCCTTAAGGGTTGAATAGTAAACCACAGCTTGCCATTGTAAGAGGAAAATTCAGGTCATGACCCAGAATCCAAAGGTGAGCATGTAGGGTTTCAAATGGTGATAATGTGGAATTCTATTCTGGACATGGTAAGGGCCACCTCTAAGCTTTGTGTGTGTGTGTGTGGGGGGGATTGTTTTTGTAATGCTAGGTTTCCTTTTTTCCTAAAGCATATTTAAAATAGACCTCTGAGTGACTTTAAGGTGGTATTTTTAAGGAACTTTTTTCCCCCTTAAACAAACCAGTTCTCTCCTTTGTTCTTGTTTTCTCCTTTCCACTTCTGAAGGAGGCCCAGTTGGATCTGAATGGTTGCCCAGGAGTTTTTGGGCTGATTCATTCTCTATTTCCTACATGTTTTTGAAAAATTAATACAAAGGAGGGAGGGAAAGGCTGTAGAAATTTAGTTCAGTTGTTTCAGGGAGGAATGTCAAGAAAGACTATTTTCCTTCCTGATGGCAAAGAATCTTCCACCTCTCCCTAACCCTGATGCCTCACTCTGTATGCCCCTCCCTGAGCAGACCAGGATCATTTAGTAGGGCTTTATTTTCATGAGGTCCCCTCTGTCTGTGCTTGTTCTCTTTTCCTGGATGCACTGACCCCACTGAAGGTATCCCATCTGGTTATGAGACTCCCAAGATCTCGATTTAACTATATTTAGTGAGGCTGGGCTCCTGTGTCCCAGTGCTGTGTGGGGAGAGCTATTTCCAGGAAGCCGGAGGGCCAGTGGGGGGTAAAGCAGACAGAACAGCTGCAGGGGAAGGTTGTAAAAAAGATTAAACCCTCCCCACAGCTGAGTGTATTTTACCAATGTAAATGTTGATCTCCTTTTTTAAACCCTCAAGGGACCCTGAGGAGCGGGCTGTGTCTCTGGAACCTTAACTAGGCCAAAAAAAAACACAAAAAAAATGGCATTATGGCTGGAAATGCAGCTGACCCAAGGCAAGAAGCTTCCAGAGCTGAGACAGGGTCGCAGAAAGGTCAAGGGGAAAGAAGGTGGGGGGTGGGGGTCGTGAGGGGGCTCAAATGGAATATTTCAGGCGCTGTAAGCTTTTAAATAAATATCCCCACCCCTGCCCTTGGCTTATCAAGTCCTTCTAACCTTTTGAAGTTTACTAATCTTGCCATCCTCAAACGCACTCTGTTGTAGTTGGTAGATACTGGATCTGGTTTGAACTGTCACATTGTCCCAGAACAGGAGGCAAATGAATGTTGGGAGGTTTGTTATCAAGAGGGCAGTATTTGTGGGGGCCCCGGGGCCTGCTGAGAAAGTCAAAGTAAAGTAAGTGCCCTCCTGACCCTCCAATCACAACATCTGCCTCTGTTGGAGCAGCCTGGTGTTTAAGCACAGGGATGTTTATGTGGCCCCTGGCTAGGGTCTTATGCCTCCTCTTAACAGTTTCTCAGTTTCTCTTTCTGGCGTTAAGCTAATGATTTATTTATGATATCTCATCCAAGATGTTCCTCACTGAATTGCAGGATTATCAAACCAAAACAGCAAGATCCAGGTATGATGAGCTAGGGGGATAGAAAATGGTCACAGGATTGAAAATATTTGAGAATCATTAGTTTTGAGTATTTCCTGCTGGCTATACTCAATTTCAGGACACAATGAATGATGTTTAGGAAGGGTTAACATTTTCTTAACACTCTCCATGTTTCCCACACTTTGCTAAACCCTCTGGATATATTCTCATTTCATCTTTCCAACAGCCCTATGGATAAGTCTTATTTTATAGATAAGAAAGGCTGAGGCTTAGAGAGATTCAGTTATTTCTGCAAGATCACAGAGCTGTCATGTAGAAAAGCCAAGGCTTGAACCCAGCTCTGAAAGCATCCGAAGCACATGTTTTTACTATTATGCTGCCGTGGTGTGGGCTGGCATCTGGATGCCAAACACGGCACCGGGGATTATATTTCAATCTGGTGGCATGAAGATGCCCAGTTGATTTTGAAATTGCCTTTCTATATAAAACCCACAGGGCTTTGTTCTTGGTATTAAAATTAAGGGGAATCTTTAGGTGTTCTAGGAATATCCCCTAGTCAAGATGATCACTTAAATCATTTGCTTATTCATTCAGTATTTACTAGGTGCCTAACTTGTGCCAAATGCTTAAGGCTGGGGAGACAATGGTAAGTAGTTGTGGATGGTGGGCCAATGAAGCTGGAATCTAGTATATGTAAATAATCACATAATTGTGAAATTTCCCTTGGGCTAAGTGCCATACAGGAGAGGAGCATTCCTGATATGGAGACGTGACTAGTTAGAGACGTTGGGGAAGGCTTTCTGGGACTTGATGCATGAGCAATGTATGCATGGGCAAGTCCATGACTATTTGGGGGTACACTGTTTGGCTTCTCTGCAGAGAAGCTCCCTTTGGGAAATTCCTTGGATTAATTTAGGCTTTTACTTGGAATTGGCTTCATTGGCCTGGGAAAAAAAAGAGATATTCAAGGTTTTGAGAAGTCCAGGCTTATTCAGAGACTCAGCGAAGCATTTTATATACTCAAACACAAGTTAGTATAGAATGACCAGAGGGCAGGAGACTCCCACTAGTCCAGCCTAAAAATGGACTTGAATATCTCTTGTCTGTTGAAGAGTGGTTAAAATAGGGACTAGTCCAGTTTCTCTTGCCTCTTTCTGTACAGGAAGTCAATCTCTAGAATATTCTAACATCGGGAATATGTATCCTGTGAAGTTCCTCCCATAGATGACAAGGATCATAGAATCCTGGAATGTTAACAGTGGAAAGACATTAATGAATCATTAATGGAGAGGGACCATGTTGGGTTCTAGCTCCCTACTGGGCCAGTGAGAAAAGTAAAGCCCAGTGTCAGATTTACGAAGCTGGGCTTACATATTCACACACGTTCTCGGTGCTGTGGCCATTTTGGTGATCCAAACAGACAGAGCTCCAGCCCTCGCTGAGGAACACTCTAGAGGGTCTCCAGCATCTCCCAGTCCCCGCCCAGTTCTCCTTTGTACCATACTCACTTTCCAGATCTCACTTCTCACTGGAAATGAGTTCTTCATGAGGCAAGAAAAAAACGTTTATTTATTTATCTTTGAGAGAGACACAGAGAGAGAGAGAGAGAGAGAGAGAGAGAGAGAGAGGAGGGGCAGGGGGAGGGAGAGAGAGAGAGAGAGGAGGAGGAGGGGCAGGGGGAGGGAGAGAGAGAGAGAGAAAGAGAAAGGGAGACAGAGAATCCTAAACAGGCTCCATCCACACCATCAGTGCAGGCCCGATGTGGGGCTCGAACTCAGGAGCTGTGAGATCATGGCCTGAGCCAGAACCAAGAGTGGGAGGCTTAACCAAATGAACCACACAGGCGCCCCAAGAAAGCAATATTTTGGCCAACACCCCTTCTGAAATTTGATGCTAGAGTTTCATTGACCAAAGCAAATGTGTGTTGAGAGCCTTCTGTAATAAAATGATGCTGACATTTTCCTTCACTAACATACAGTTGTTCTCTTTGCCACCTGATGGCAAAGCCATGCTCTTTTTTCAACTTGTAGCATTGACTACTGTGGGCTTCAGCTGGGGATTGTTGAGAAAATATTGCTTTTTCTTTATTGCTGTTTTTTTATTGCATCAGCAACAAAATATTGATTTTTTTAAATGGCTGTTTATTGTTTTAAAGTAAGAGTAACCTCTGCACTGGAGGTTGAAAAATTATATTTCTCCTTGAACTCATGTAGGCCTAATATCTTCTTTTCAAATGTTTTTTCCCATTTTATTATTTCTGCGCTAAGTGAGGAATGAAGTACTAACAGGTTCCCCCCCATAAATGTCTATCTCCAACAATAGTACCTACTTGAGTGAATTGTCACAAGTTTTCAATTAATATACTGTTTTTAATAGATGACTTTCATAGTGAGGCCCCATCCATTTTCATAGCCTTATGACCCTTTTGTGTTGGAATTAGATTCTTGGATATCGCAAATCAATGTAATATAAGCCTAATACTATAAATAATGACTTACGTAGTGCTTGCTATGGGTTTGAAACTGTTACAGCTGCTTTAATAGTACTCACTTTAATTCTCATAATAATCTGTGGAAGAATGTGTTATTGTTTTTTCCACAAAAGCAGAGAAGGAGGCTTTGGTAGAAGACTAAGGACTGAGATGTTAGGATGTGAAAACATCACCTTTGGTTCTTCCAGAACTCTGTAATTCCTCACTTCACTCCCAAATCTTCATTAAGTATGCTGAGCCCGTTTCCAAGTCAGCTGTTTGTTGTGCAAACTCACATTGATTTTTTCCAGTCTGTCGAAGTCGGGACTGATAATGACTTTGACTACCAACTGGTTCGACTGCCCTCCCTCTGTGACTCTTCACCAAACCTTCCAGAGAAATCAAAAGCTTCAGGTAAAAGCTCCAGCACTTTCTTCAGCTGGCCTCAGTGGCCTTTTACCTAAATCTCTCTAATGATATGCTCTTAATGAGCATTAATGAGCATAAATAAATTTGCCATTGAAATTCTGATTTTGTTTTGCTTTATGTTGTTGTATTGACTCTAAGGGAGGCCATTTAACACATGAAAATTACCCCTTACCCCCTTCAGAGGTACACACCATGCCACATTTTATCTGGTTAGGCTGCTGGCTTTTTGCAAGGAGTGATTGATGTATGGGATTCAGAGGTCAAAAGTTTTACATCCTTGCTGCTCAAAGTGTGGTCCACAAACCAGCAGCAGTGGCCTTATCTGGAAGCTTATTAGAAATGCTGACTCCCAGGCCCCGCCCCTGACCTACTGAACCATACGCTGCATTTAACAGGTTTCCTTCCCATTAAAGCATGAGAAGTACTGTTCTACTCTGCAGTCCAGGGAATGGGATTGGTTGGATGAATTTTAGGATTTTACCTTCTTCACTTCTGTTTCTCTCTTGTCTCTCCATCCCTAGGTATCCAGGACAGATTTTAGCTATGGTAATTTCTTTCATATTAATGCTCTTCTAGAAGTCTAAAAAATGAAAATGGATTTTCCTTTTGGGGGGTTTACACTTGTCTTGTTTCATGAAACGTAATGTTTCTGGGCATCTTATATTTTTAAAATTTTCTGAAACTGAAATGCTCTGTGTGTTCCACATGTGACTCTATTTCCCTGAAGTTTTCAAGAAATATTATCCTTGTTTTCCCATGCTTCATATTGGTTGAAAAGAACTGTTTTCTTTTGGTAAGCTGAGTATGAGACAGCTGCTTTTGATGTGAGATTAGAATGAATATCGCCGAGCCAAATTATTTTGCTTTGAAGTCCTGTAATTGCAGCTTGATTCTGACTCGATGTATTTCTTATCCAAACAAACCAACAGTTAATACTTCATTGGGAGCATTTTACTGTTGTATGTTTGGAGTAGCACTTTACTTATCAAACCGGTTATTTATTTTTCAAGTGGAAAAGAGTATATTACATCTTTAGCCATATTTTAAAGTCCCCAGGATTTAAGTGAGAGCCCTCAGGTTTTGTTTTGTGTATTTTTTTGTTTGCTTTTTGTTTTTGTTTTTAGACAGAGAAAGAGAGAGAGAGAGAGAGAGAGAGAGAGAGAGAGAGAGAGAGAGAGAGAGAGAGGCAGCATAAGCAATCATGCGAGGAGGCGGGAAGGAATCTCAGGCAGGCTCCATGCCCAGCACAGAGCTCAATCTCAGTCAAGACCCTGGGACCATGACCTGAGCTGAAGTCAAGAGTTGGACGCTTAATGGACTGAGCCACCCAGGCACCCCAGGTTTTGGTTTTAGATTTAGTTTAAATCTAAAAGTGAAAACTGTGGTACTTAAGTTGAATGGACCAGTGGAGGCCTATAGCAAATCAGCATATTCCTGGGTTCTGAAGGAATTTAGGATTTAGAAAAAATTCTAACTGCAGGTACGATTTTTGAAGAAAATTCAAAGTGCCGTTTTGAATGCTGCTCTGATTTTCATGCAGGCATTTATTAGGCACCTACGGTGTATATAGTACCAGGTTGCTACAGCTCTGGAGAACATATGTCCTAGATTTTCTGGAGCAGTCTTAATTTTCTTAATTTCATTTTTCATGGTCAGACCATGTGTCTCAATTCTTGATCCAGCAAATATGTTCACAACAGGGAAAGCAGGAACAGAGGGTAAAAGAGCTTACTTTCACTGAGGAGTCATGACGTCTGTGCTTCCTTCTTCACATGAGCCCTTGCTCCACCTGGTAAATGTAGGAAATGGTTCAGAGAGCACACCAGGCTGGAAAAAATTTGTGCACATGGAAAGACTTTTCGGGAACTCTGCTTCCCTGGTTCCATCTTTATCCACCCTACTTCAGAAGAGTTTACTTATCTGCAAAGCTCAATTACAGGCTAAATTAAACCAGTTGCATTAGGCCTTGGAAACTTCTGCAAACAAATTGTGCAGGCAGTGAAATGGGCAATGGGCAATAAAGTACACACAATAAAATATTTTTGTTAATTCATGTACAGGACTAACAGTTCAAACTTGCCTGGTTTTACAGCCAATTTGGGCTAGATAGAACTAGGAGTTTAAAGGAGTTTAAATGTAAATTTAAAGAAAATTACAAACACCTTTTTTTAAAAAATATTTTTATTTATTTCTAGAAGGGAGAGAGAGACAGCGTGAGCAGGGGTGGTTCAGAGAGAGAGGGAGTCACAGACTGAAACAGGCTCCAGGCTCTGAGCTGGCAGTCAGCACAGAGCCCCACGTGGGGCTCGAACACATGAACTACGAGATCATGACCCAAGCGAAAGTCGGACGCTTAACCGACTAAGCCACCCAGGTGCCCCGAAAATTACAAACACCTTTTAAAACAATGTCCTTTCAACTTTCTTCCCCATCTGTACCCTCCTAATACACTTTATTTCTTGAAAGACAAAAACAAACCTATAATTGGTCATACGCAGCCATAATGCTCCCTTTGAATTTGTTGTTGTATTTATTCCTTCTCTATGGTCTCTGGTGGAGGTGCTAGTATACGGAAGAATGAGGGGCTTTATTTGCTGGCTTTATTTTATTTGTATTAAATTTTTTTTCAATGTTTACTTTTGAGAGAGAGAGACAAAGCATGAATAGTGTAGGGGCAGAGAGAGAGGGAGACACAGAATCTGAAGCAATCGCCAGGCTCTGAGCTGTCAGCACAGAGGCTGACCGGGGGGCTTGAACTCATGAACGGCGAGATCATGATCTTAGCCTAAGTTGGACACTTAATTGACTGAGTCACCCAGGTTCCCTTATTTGCTGGTTTTAGAGCAAGAATCTGAGAGTAAGGAGGTTAACTGCTGGGTCCTTAGTCTCTGCTTTTCCACAAATTACACACTTAACAGGACAGACTGGGGTGCCTAGGTGGTTCAGTCGGTTGAGTGTCAGGCTTTGGCTAAGGTCAAGATCTTACAGTTTGTTGGTTTGAGCCCCGCATCGGGCTCTGTGCTGATAGTTAGTCTGGAGCCTGTCTTCGGATTCTGTGTCTTCCTCTCTCTCTCTCTCTGACCCTCCCCTGCTCACGCTCTCTCTCTTTCCCTCTCTGTCTCTCTCTGTCTCTCTCTCTCTCTCTCTCAAAAATAAATAAAACATTAAGAAAAATTTTTAAAAAGGTGGGGCGGGGGGGCAGATTGCCCAACAGGAATGTGCCCAGCCCTCTCTCCACTGGCTTGTAATGTTCAAAACAAAAAAGGTTAACAACTTCCAGTTTAATTTTTTAATTACACTTTTTATTTTTGAGAGACAGAGACAGAGAGAGAGTGGGGGAGGGGCAGAGAGAGAGGGAGACACATAATCTGAAGCAGCCTCCAGGCTCCGAGCTGTCAGCACAGAGCCCAAAGCAGGGCTCAAACTCAGAAACAGCGAGATCGTGACCCGAGCCGAAGTCAGACGCTTAACGGACTGAGCCACCCAGGCTTCCGGAAGAACTTTCAGTTTAGACACAAAGTGGCCAAACTTACATTTTAAGTGGTTATGGTTCTTTTTTTGCAACGTTATTTGCCATTTATATCTCTTGGCAGACTTGGAGATCCACCACGGCGTCCTCCTGAGCGGGAACCACCGACTCCCTGAGAGCCTGGTGGGGGAGAGGGAGCGCGCTCAGAGCCTCTACCCGGGCCAGGTTGGGGCTTCACTGCTTTCTTGCTCCGTGCTTTTTGGTAAGTCTTTTAAACTCTATAAACCTCAGGTTGCTCGTTGTACAATGTGCACAATAGAAATTTCATAGTCTTATTGTATTAAATGAGAGAACACACATCCGTGTACCTAGGCAGCAGGAAGAAAGTCTTCAGAGGTTATTGTTCTCTGTGATGAATTCATTTACGATTGCATATAAACTGTGCGGTTGGCACTGTACACGGGTGGCATATCCCATAAATGCCTCTGCTTGGAAAAGCCTGCAAATCGTTCGTTTGCTAATTCATTCAACATATATAGGTATCAGGCATTAGAATACCTGATGAGGTAAAAACAAATAAGAAATATTTTACCCCTAAAGGGCTCTTTATGCACCCATCACAACATTTACCTAAGTTACCCTTTTCAAAAGATTTGTTTTATGGTCTCAGATTTGTGGTCTCCTGAATCACTCCTTGCTTTCATTTTGAGTCCATCGATTGGTCAACTACACCTGATCAGCATACCATTAAAAAAAAAGTCTGTTGATTTCCCTTTATTTAAATTAATTTTAATTCCTTCTGATTATCACTGCTTATTGTCTTCAAAGAGAATTATTGCTTATGGATATTAAAATCCAAAAATTCCAGAGAATACAGATATATTCTCATCTATCTAGTACTTAGTGATGCCTCCCGTAGTACTTACAATTGGTGTTGCTTGGAATAATATGGCCTGGCAGCTAGCGGGCATCTGATATTAACTGGAGTGAAGTATAGTTCTCAGAGGGCAGATAATACATTTACTATTCTGCTGTCTTGTAAATTAAGATTTGAATAGAAGAACCGAAGAGCAGTAGCAGTGTAGACTCCGGTTGAATTGGATATTTTTCTTTTTAACCAAGTAGGCACCTGCTGGTGTGACTGCTGGGGAGGTATGGAACAGGGGTGAAAAGCCTAGGCTTTGGAGTCAGGCAGACATGGTACGCTCTGAGCTGGGCTACTCACTCTTGCGAATGAATCAGCCACTGGTAGTTGTGATTCCGGGCAAGTCACTTGATCTCTCTGAGCTTCTGTTTCTTCATCTGTAAACAGAGCATCCTAACAGGATACAGCTCTCTGGCCTGCGATGGGAATTAAATAAGATGCTGTACATAAAAAAAACTGGCTCATAGCTCATGGGGACAGCCAGCGAAGGTGGCTGTTCTCATTAAGTCAGGTGTGGGGACCGAGGCGGCTGGAATTTTGGATGAATGGCTTTGCTTTTGGAGATTAACATTCCCATGATTATTACATAAATCAAATGGACAATCTTTGAGGGTTTATGGCCCTTCCATCTTCCCAGGAGGCACTGCTTCCTCCAGATGTAGTTCTTAACCCCAAGGCCACCTGGACAGATTCCCAAGGCATCATCTACTAACAGGCTCTGGGCTGTATATACCCAAGGGGCAGGGGGCAGCCGTTCCCTGGGGATGAGGGCAACAATTCTGGGGCCACTGCAGGTTCCTGCCGCCTCCCTCGGACTTTATTTAGCTTCAGTTCAGGGACGAGGGCACTTGGGCCCGCAGATGGAAGCTGTTTCATCTTAGTCAGGTCAGAGGTTAATGGAGATAAGTAGTGTCTTCTTACCGGGAGGCCTCAGGAAAGCCCAGTGTGTTGTTGGAGTTGGATCAAGACCTCCGAGATTGAACAGACTGATATTCTCCTACCTTGGGGGGAGAGAGGGAGGCCCTGTGCGACAGAAGCTGCAGCAGACTAGGCGAGAGGCAGGGGTGGCTAGAGGTCCGTGTGCCTCACCGAATGGCTCAGGGTGAAACAAGAGACTTGTCTACAGAACAATCAGACATCTGAGGCCAGTGTACTTCACGGTATTAAACTGGGAGCTTCTGCACAGTCCGCTTTGACATAAAGGCTGCCCCTGCTCCCGCCTCCTGGGCCTTGGGGCCAGATGGGTTTCTTTGCACAGACTCCCACTGTAATAGCTCATGGACTGGCTGCCCCCGTGACTCATGGGAACGGCAGCCTGGGGCCCCATCCAATGCTCCTCTTGGCCAGAGTCTGTTCTGATGAAGGCAGCATATCTGAGAAGTCTGTGGAGTTTAGAACTAGCTTCTTTTTTGAGATGAAGCAATCTCAACAAGTCAATCCAGATGACTAAAGGGAGGGCAAATATTTAAATGTTAGGAGTGCTTCTGAACACCCAACAAGTCTCTTTTCTTCTGAAAAGACGTCCTTCGTCGTCCATGTAGAAACATTCTCCCTCTGCATGCCTAGAGGACTTAGTATCACATCTCTGTGGCTTGAACTGCTAGCCGCCATGCACACCAAACTCCCTGTCCTCTCTTGCTTAATGTTCTAAAAGGGACTGAAGCAGCCTGCTGCCTCTCTCCCTCCCTCTCCCCACTCCCTCTTTCCTTTGTTCTTTCCTTCCTTCCATTCAACAATAGGTAATAGGCATCTGTATGCTTGGTACTTTGTAGGTGCTAGAGACAACCATGAACAGAATGGACATAGTTCGTGCCCTGGGGAGCTGATGTTCTAGGGAACATGTTCACTCACACCCCCCACTAGACCATACTCTCTGGGAAGTAGGAGCCATGTCATATTTCTCATATCCCTGGTAGCAGCTTATGCCTTGACAGCCCAAGGGCCTACGATGTTTGTTGAATGAATATTTGTACCTAGGTAGAGGTTGCCCACTCAAAAGCTCCTGGAACCAAGTGAATAGCTGAATGCCTGGGAAAGACTAGGGCATGGTGATGACGCTGGCAAACTGGAGAGTGTGGAGACTGGCACACAGCCATTACTGTCCATTCAGCTGGACATGGCCACTTGGGAAAATGAGCCTTGTCTTGCTGAATCTTCTGATTTCTTGAGAGAAGGTAGAAATTAGGATTTTAATGTGAATTCTCATTTTTTAATTGTTGAAGTTTAATTTGGTTAAAAGACCCAAGAAAATTCATCGGTAGGCCAGGTGAAGAGCACAGGCTATCTGGAGTTTTCTTGTGGTCAGGGATTTACTGCTTTGCAGTGTTTGTGAAGACATGGGACACCACATTGGAGGCCATCAAACTAGAAATCTGTGCTAACTCACAGATTCCACCTCTCCGCCCCCTCGAGCCCAGCAGTTACCTCCAGGCTCCAGTCTATTGCTGAGACATGCTTCTCACCTGCCTGTACTTTCAGCTTTTCCCACACTCTCCAGTGGACACTCATAGGTATCAGAGGGGGAGGGGAAAGCTCGAGGAAGAAGTCTAGCATGGCAGTGACAGGTATGGGAATGGCAGTGCTGCCCCATGGTTACTGTATTCCTTTAGGGGAGACAGATCTGGATGTGAATTTTGGCACCTGTGGCTGCTGGACATTTTTTCACTTCTCTGGACCTCAGTTTCTTTATCTGTAAAATGATCATAGTATCTTCCTTGTAGGGTGGTGATAAGAATTAAATTATACATTAAGGTTATAAATTCATATATAAAAAGATTAAAGATTAAAACATATATAATCTCCTTCTCTGGTGTTCAAGGAAGCTCTGGAGAGCTATATAGCTTCTCAAGAGTCATGACTTAGACAGGACTGACCTTGGGTTTTTCCTGGGGCTTGAGTGCTAGGGTGCCAGTGATTCAGGGGTTTTGGTGGAGGGTGGGGAGCAAAATTGGGAGATAAATTGCAACTCACAATTTAGGCCAGCTTCATGCCTAGTGATGGCTTTGAGTATAATTAGTATTTTTAGTTTTGTTATTATTTTTTTTAAATGTTTATTTTTGAGAGAGAGAGTGAGCAGGGGAGGGGCAGAGAGAGACACACAGAATCTGAAGCAGGTTCTAGGCTCTGTGCTGATAGCACAGGGCCCCAACTCACAAGCCATGCAATCATTAGCTGAGCCAAAGTTGGATGGTTAATGACTGAGCCACCCATTATTTTTTTTTAAGTTTATTTATTTATTTTGAGAGATAGAAAGAGAGCACACAAGCAGGAGAGGGACAGAAAGAGGGAGAGGGAAAGAGAGAATCCCAAGCAAGTTCTGTGCCGTAAGCACAGAGCCTGATGTGGGGCTCTATCTCACAATCGTGAGATCACGACCTGAGCTCATATCATGAGCCAGAAGTTCAACTGACTGAACCACATCATTGCTGTTAGGGTTGCTGGTTCTTGAAGTTCAGCCTGAGAGAGAAACCTCAGGGAGCTTATGATAATGAGTATTTACTCCATTGGCTTCTACCATGGATATAAAATAAACAATATGGGTGAAAGTGGTTAAGTGTGTCCCAGTCTGAATGGTGGGTAATCGCTTTTCACACTGTGGAACTTGGAGTCAGACATAAAGTTCTAAAGCTTTCTAAACTGTGAGTCTCATGAAGATCACTCAACCTGTCTGGGCATTAGTTACTCCAGCAGTAAACTGGAGATGATACCAGCCATTCTACAGACTATGGCAAGCATCGCACAGAATAATGGATGGAAAGTGTTTTCTCTGTGGTCACCCCCTCTTGGAGGGACTCTGGATTCTTTGTATGCTTACGTACATATTTTAAAGTCAGGGCTGCTTCCACTAAGGTACAGAAACGTAGAAGAGTGTTACTTTAATAAACTGAAGAAAAAACGATGTCCGTTTTTATCCCAAGCCCCACCCCTAAACCCTCCCTTGAAAAAAATCTGGAAATAACATCTCTAGAGCTAGAGACTAAGAACAATGAAAAATGCACACGGTAAACAAGATCTAAATCCAATCAGTTGCAGAGAAAACGACTAGTCTGACAGCCTTCTGGGGCTTCTTTGGGGGTGAGGGGTGTCTCCCTGAAGGATAAAGTCCCCAGCACCCCTCAGTTCACTGAGCACCCCACCCCTCCTCCGAGTTCCCATGGCTGTTGTGAATTGGGAAGTGAAAATGAAGATGGGGCCTGTGCAAGCCTCCTAGGGCTCCTACTGGTGACTTCCTCCTATAAATCAGCCACAGACAGCTGCATCCACCAGTGCCAAGGGATAGAAAAATAGACCCTGTTGCTAGACAGCAACATAGGCTCCACAAACATTGTGGGATCAGAGGGCAGGGGGCTTAGCCCAAGCACAGCCAAACAGCCCCACAGCCTCCCAGATCCATTTGTTTATTTTCACAGTGGCTTTGCCTGTCTGTGCCACAGGAAGGAGGAAGAAGACCCCCCAGCTCCCCTCTGCTCTGCATCTGTAGACCCCTTACTGCGCACCACTGCAAAGGCCTGCAGTGAGGCCTGCTGATCTGCTAGCTAATTTATTTGTTTGAGTCGCACACAGACCGTCTGCTAGGTCTAAGTTTCAAAGCGAATGGGGAAGTGCTCAGTCTATGGAATATTCAGCTGTTGGATTTTATTTGGTCTGCCGAATATCCGATTGAGCGAGAAAGGGAAGACTTGTCCAGATATATTCTGTGCCCCTCCCCGCTCTTCCCACCATGTGCCCTACCATCCTCCACCCTTGATACTTTCATCAGGGTCTTCGCTTTCCAGTCAGCCTCTGACCCACCCAGAGAAACAGGCTGTGGCAGTTGCGAGATGAAGCCTCCATCCTTTGACTCCAATCAATGCCTTCTAAGATAAAAAGCACCTTTCCAACATTTTTCATGGGCATGAAGTAGGGCACTTGTTGGGATGAGCACTGGGTGTTATACGTAAACCAACTTGACAATAAACTATTTAAGGAAAAAAAGATTGGGGCGCCTGGGTGGCTTAGTCGGTTGAGCGTCCGACTTTCGCTTGGGTCATTATCTCGCGGTTCGTGGGTTCGAGCCCCGTGTCGGGCTCTGTGCTGACTGCCAGCTCAGAGCCTGGAGCCTGTTTCAGTCTGTGACTCCCAATCTCTCTGACCCTCCCCTGCTCACGCTGTCTCTCTCTCTCTCTCCTAGAAATAAATAATAAAAAACATTAAAAAAAAAGGAAAAAAAGATAAAAGCACCTTTCCAACATTTTTCATGAGAAATTCAAAGCCCACATGAAAGTAGAAAGAATTTTACAGTGAACACCTGCAAATCCACACCTAGGTTCTATCAACATATTATGATACTTGCTTTATCATATATCTGTCTGTCTATCCATCTTATTTTTGACACATTTCAAAGTAAATTGCAGACATCTGTATCCTAACCCCTAATTACTTCATTACGTATATCAGTACTAGACTTCAATATTTGTTTACAGTTTTTATTTTCATTTTCTTTTTTAATATTTGCCTTATGTTTAGTTGCTTCTATGCTGGGGGCATGAAGCATTTTTTTCTCTTAATATAAAACTTGCATACAATGAAACACACGTATTGTTAGTGTATGTTTGTAAGTTGACAAATGCATACATCTGTGTAACCCAAAGTCCTGTCAAGATATAAAACATTGGCATCACCTAGAAAGTTCCGTCAAGTCCCTGCTCAGTCAGTACCTATCTCTACTCCCTCAGCAGCAATGACTGATCTGATTATTTCCTCCCATAGATGAGGGTTGCCTGTTCTAGCACTTCATAGAAATAGACTCATGCACTTTGCTCCCTTTATGTAAAGTCTCTTTCATCCAGCATAATGTGTTTGAGATTCTTCTATGTTGTCTGTTTCAGTAGTTTGTTTTTATTGTTGGATAGAATTCCACCGCATGAGTATTCCATTTTGTGTTCTTCCATTCTCCCATTTTTTGAGCCTGGGATGTTTCTAGTTGATGAATATTCTTGTACCAGTCATGTTGTGGACATATATTTTCATTTCTCTTGTACAGATACCTAGAAATGGAATGAGTAACTTATAGAGTACATGTAGACTTAATTTTATAAGAAATTGGTGGATATTTTTTCCAAAACGATTCTCCCATTTCACTCTCTACCAACAATGTTTGAGGGTTCTGGTGGCTCCACGTGTTTGTCAACATCAGGTGTTGTCATTCTTTTTGATTTGAGCCATTCTGCTGGGTATATATGGTGATGTCTCATTAGGATCTTAATAAAAGCTTAGTTTTAATATACATTAGCTTTTATATATATTAAAGATTTAACTTCTATAGTTTACCTATATAATCAGAGGTTTGACTTGTATAGTTTTAAGTTTAACTTATGTATATAGTTGTTCTAAATACTGACACTTGATTGATCAGTATCCCTGGCTGGGCTTTCAATTTTAATTTTCATTTTCTAGAAGTAGGTTGGAGCATATAGGCACTTTTCTTAAATTATCCTGAGGTTTATTAAGTATATTTCTTATAAATCATAATGATTATTGTTCATTAATACTCATCTTGTATGAAAATACCCATTATAACACTTCTTTGGGCAGGAGGTGTATCTTAGGAAGTGAATAAGGGATGTACTTTCAGGAATACAGTTTGCTAAACAGAATCTTTTTTTTTTTTTTAAATGTTTTTTATTTATTTTTAGGAGAGAGAGAGAGACAGTGTGAGCAGGGGAGGGTCAGAGAGAGAGGGGGTCACAGACTGAAACAGGCTCCAGGCTCTGAGCTGGCAGTCAGCACACAGCCCGACGCGGGGCTCGAACCCACGAACCGCGAGATCATGACCTAAGCGAAAGTCGGACGCTTAACCGACTAAGCCACCCAGGTGCCCCGCTAAACAGAATCTTAAGGATGTTGTCTTTGAATGAATGAAGTCAGCAAGCATGCCAGTTTTTAGGGATGTTCGTACTGCGTGTTCTGCAGCAACACTTGGAATGTTATTTAGTTAGCTCTCAGAGTCTTTCCTTTAATTTATGGTCTGAAATATTCAGAATGGGACTCCAGTCCTTCCTGCAGACATCTTTGGCTTTCCCAGTAGCCTGTTCTGATTTCTGTGCTGTGTCTCTTGCTGCTGTTGCTTGGGCTGCCCTTAAACCGGCCCCTTTCTCACACTGTAAGCACTGCCCATGCTTCAGGTCCCAGGCTCTTGGCTTTAAGTCTCTTGTAAATTTCTCTCTCCAGTGTTAACCTTTCTCCAGGAAGGTGACACCTCATCAGAACTATTTTTTAAAAGTACAAGTCTGTTTATGATTAGTTAATAACTTCCCATCCCTTGTAAGAGAAAGGCTGTAACAACAACAACATTTTTTTGTAATCCCCACTCGGAGCCCAGTTCTCTACTAAGCACTTTAGGTGCATTATCTTATTTAATCCTCTAGCAATGTCTACAAGGTAGGTCATAGTTTTATGTTCATTCTTGGATGAGAAAACTGAAGCCTGGGGAGCCTCAGCAATTCACCTGTGGTGACATAGCTGGTGAGTCATAGATTTGACATTCAAACCAGGCAGTCTGACACCAGAATCCAAGATGTAAAAAACAAGTTTTAAATGTTTTATTTGTTTTTGAGAGAGAGAGACAGGGCATGAGTGGGGGAGGGACAGAGACAGTCAGACACAGAATGGAAGCAGGTTCCAGGCTCTGAGCTGTCAGTACCGTTCTCAATGTGGGGTTTGAACCCGTGAACCAGGGGACTACAACTTGAGCTGAAGTCAGCTGCTTAACCGACTGAGCTATCCCGGTGCCCCCAGAATCCAAGCTTTTAGGTTCTAGATTGTTCCTTTGTAATGGTACTTATCCTGCTTTCTGAGCTTCAGTTCTGACACCTTCTACCTCCCCTCTTGACCACGGCATGCTTCAGCCACATGGACAGATTTACTGTGACTTGAAGCCAGCCAGGCTCCGTCATACCTTTCTGACTCGGCAAATGCTATCGCACCCTCCTACAATACTTGCTCACCTTGTCCCCTTTTCCATCAGTTGAACTCATCCGATGAGGGTGAGCCCCAGCACCACCGCCCCTGTGGAGACTTCTAAAATAAGTGCTGGTGCTCACTGCAACTTCTGTCTGCATACAGCACGTGTATTCTTGTGTTGTTTTGGTGTTTTGGCCTCTGAGTCACTTGAGGCAGGGACAGGATTGTGTTTTACTTACCTGGTACTCCTAGAAGTTTGCCTAGGATCTCTTAGGTGGAGTTCCCTGGGAAGCACATTCTGAGAACGACATGGGGAGGGAGAGGGGAGCAGAGCTGGACAGAAGACAGTTGAGCTAAGTACAGTTAATTAGAAGCCTCAGCTGGTCCACGAGGAGCTCTGCACATGTGACTGTTCTTTGGATTTGTTCCTCATTGAGACAGGAGGTTAGCCCTTCTTCCCCCAGTGCCTACCAGTCATAAGCTGTGAGCTGCCTCAGGAAGGAGTGTAACTTTCGTGCTTGGAGCATTTCTGGGAGAGAAGTGAATGAGTCTGGAGAACCCAAAATATTTTGAGCAGCTCAGGAAACGAGTCCCTCAGGAGGTGACCATCGCATGCACTATACTTAGCAAACACATGCAGAAAGAACAAGTATATGGCGGGGATCTCTCTTAAGCAATTAGATTAAATATACTGTGTAGCTTTTTCTGCATGTAGAAGTCTTTAAAAAAAATATTTAGAGAACTTGGAAATGGATTAGTGCAGTGTTAATGGATTAAATATCTATTAAGAAAATAAATATTTGTTTGATTTTACCAATATAGAAAAGTTCCTTATATATGAACATTGCTTAGCAAATATGTTTGGCATTTCTAGAGGAGGGAGGGTATATGTCTGTAAAATTAAAAAAAGGCTTTTATTTTACTTTGTAATCTGCTAAACATGCAACTGATATCAGAGGCATGTTTATTAATCATTACTAGGTTCTGAGGCCATAAATGCGACTTTAGTACATCTATTATCTTTTCTTACTAAGGTCACTTAGGAAAAAAATGGGCCTGTTCCATCTTTTCTTATTGATTTCCTTTCTCAAATAGAATTGGTGCCTAGAGGTCCCAGTGTGCTTTGAGTGTTAGGTTTAGTTTTATTCCATTGAGTGTATGAGTCAACAGCAGCCCCCCTGCCCCAATTTCTACAGCTTTGTTGACCTAATCCTGGGATATGGATTGGGTGGTTTACAGCCCCCTTATGATATCATCATCAGCCAGAATTATCATCCTGTTCCTCTCTCCCAGAAGGAGGCAGAAGCAACCCTTTGGGTTAAGATCCTGGCCCAGGAAGCCACAGAACCTTTAACCTAAAGCCTTCCTGTGGAATCTGAACCACCTCTGGAGAGACTCAGAATGACTGAGCCTACTAATGGACCCCATCCATCCCCTTTGTGGAATATCTCAAGCTGTGGTCATTGAGAGCATTATTATGGAATTGTTTATAGACCTGTATAAACACATGTACCATTTATCACTATAAATGTAACAGGTGTTTCCCAGGCTGCCGGCTGGAGGTACTTTAGGGTCTCCAAAGTAGTGACAGAGTGGTATTTTTTAGGCTCAGCTATCTTTGCAAAGAGCTGCAGAAACCTCAGCCTCCTTTAAGTTCTCCCTTTGGGGGAGACTTGGCAGGAGGACTGGGTAGAGGGACTCCGCAGCATCTTGAAAATTGCTATCTTTCTCCACATTCTACAGTTACCTGATTCTCCATGGAAAATGACAAATGTAGAGCATCCACCCACAGCAGCATAATGCTCTTATTTGTCTTTTTCACCCTGATGGAGGGGAGTTCTCAGTATTTCATACCAATGGCCCCATTAATTAATTTATTCAACAGACACTTAAATTGAGTGCCTAATATGTGCTAAGAGTTGTTCTAAGTAGTAGGGGTATATCTATAAACAAAACAGATTCCTCCTTTCATGGTGCTTAAAATCTAAAGAGGGGAGAGAGATGCACCATGATCAATACAAGTCAGGTGGTGGTAGTCTGTGCTACAAAGGAGAGTAAAGCAAGAAAAGGGGATATAGATCACTGTTGGGGGTGGGTGTTATTTAATACAGATGAGATGATTTTGGGGCAGAGATTTGGAAGAAGTGTCAGAGTAAACCACCTGGTTACCTGAAGAAAGAATATTTGAGGCAAAGAGCAAGTTCAAAGCAGTACAAGCAGGCTTGATATATTTAAGGAACAGCAAGAAGGCCAATGTAGATGGAACGGAATAATGGAGGGAGAGGAGAGTAGAAGGTATTAGATGCAGATCCCATGAGATTGTATAGGCCGTAGAAAAATGTCTAGTCTTTGAGTGAGACAGGGAGCGTTGAATGATTCCAAGAAGATGAGTGACATGATCTGATTTCTAATTTAACAAAATCCATCTCATTGCTTTGTGGAGAATACACTTTAGGGGGTGAGGAGAAGGGTGGAAGAAGGGAGACCAGTTAGGAGATCACTGCAGTTGTCAAGGGGAGGGATGGTAATGTCCTGTAATATAGAGGTAATGGTGGATGTGCTGAGAAGTGGTCAAATCTGAATATATTTACAAGGAAAGGTTAACAGAATTTAGTGATGGATTGAATGTGAGTATGAGAGAAAGAGAAAATGACTCTAAAGATTTTGGCTTTAGCAATTGGTTAAAATGGAAAAGTCATTTACTGAGATGGGGACAACCGGAAGAGGATAGGGTTTGACTTAGAAGATGCTGAGTAAGTTGTTGGAAATATGAGCTTGGCCTAAAGGGAAGATACCGGGATTGGAGATGTACATTTGGAAGCCACAGCACATAGAGTATATTTCAAGTCAGGGTACTAATACAATCAGAATGAGTGTAGATAGAGAAGATATGAGGTCTAAGGACCCTCAATATTTAGAGGTCAGAGGAGACTGAAAAAAAGTGACCAACTCAGGTTTTGTGGAAATAAGGTAAAGAAAGTATTTCAGGAGGAAAGGATTAAGTCAAATACCTCTGATACATTAGGTTAGATGAGGATTTAGAAATGAGCATTGCTTTTGGTGACAGAAGGTTATTGGAGAATTTAAGCAATCTTGATGGAGTGTGGGATTGAAAGCAACTGGGATGAATTCAAGAGAGTATTAAAGAAGTAGAAATAACAAGTACATAAAAGTCTTTGTGGTGGTTTTGCTATAAAAGGGAACAGAGAGATATAGCTAGAAGAGGAAATGCGGGACTAGGGAATCTTTTTTTTTACAAAAAGGTATGTGTACAACACAGTGCATAATAGTGGGGTGATCCAGTGCAGCAGAAAAAAATTGATGAAGCAGGAGGGAGATGACGTAACTGTAGGAGCTATGTTCTTGAGCAGATGGGAGGGAGTGGGACTCTGAAAGAGTAAACAGTTTGGCCTTTGCTCGGGCATGGATGACTCACTCATCAGCAAGACAGAAGGCAATCTATGGGCACAGATTCAGGTAAGATGGATGACTAAGTTGTGGGAGTGATTGCTTCTTTTATCCTGGTGAAATGAGTGCCATGGCCAGGGACTAATCAAGTGAATGCAGAGTCTGTGCCGGAGATTTGAAGAGAGGTGAGAAGAAGTGAAATAGTTGCTTAGAAGAGAGGGAGACGAAACTGATAAAATGTTAAATTTGATGCAGAGCCAAGGTCTTATTTGAGAATTTGAGGAAAGATCTATCAGTGTGGTTGCAGACTTTTTTCTGACTATGCTCAGGTATCTAGGTAGGTATGTGGATTAGGCAAAACACTGGAGTTTTGTCAGGTGATAGCAGAAGGAAACAGTGACCAATTGCCCATGGACTCCAAATGAAAAATTAACTACTAGTAATAGTTTGTGTACATTAAGCAGAGCTCACCCTCCCCTCTTCAAGTCTGTCAAACTTGGCTAAAGTGAATGGTAAAAAAAAATATGTCATTTCATCCAAAAGGCTCTCCCATGTGACACTGTGTGTCCTACTATAGTCATATGCCCAACATTCTTTCTCACCAGGACATAGGTGATATGAGCCCAGAGAAAATGTCATTATAGGACAGTCTGTGTTCCCCAGGGACTAGGGACCTAGTACAGGGACTCTCTTACCACCATCTCCACACTCCACTCCAGAATTCAGTCATTTCCTTTTTCAGCTCAATCAGGCTTTAGTTCCTCAAGTAGCAGGAGCACTTTAGTTGTGCCTGGAACATTCTGCGGCTGCATATACACAGAAGGATTCAATGCTGGACCTCTGTCATCAAATTACTCCATTAATTTGTTTTCCTTGTGTGTGGATCCTATAGTTCCCAGGAAACTTGAAGAATAAATAAAGTGGATATTTATTTATATTGTTGCAATAGAGATTCACTCTTGTATTTATTTAGTGATAGACTTAGGAATGACAAGAAATCCTTCCTTTCTTTTAAAAGCCCTTTGAAAATGTTACAAATAAGGTTTTATATTTAAAGCAATGATCCCTATTGAATAGAATCCCTATTCTATGAACTGAAATCAGGCATACATCATTTGTAAATGACTCTTCCACCATTCTGACACTTGGCACATATTTTTTTCCCTCAGTTAACTGGGAATTTTTTCTTAAACAATGATGATCTTGCAAAAATTTTCTTTCACATTTACAAGGCCTTGATATAGCGTCCGACAGTCAGTAGTGCAAAATTGGAATCACAGAAATAGCCTTCTGTTATTGTCTTGGGGTTAAAAATCCGAAATCATAAAGGCATTGCACTGATTCTGCCAATTGTCCTTACATATTTTTTCTTACTACGTGCTCAAGCCAGCTATGCTCTTGTGCATGATTCCTTGCGTGGCTTGGAGTTATACATTTTCTTACCATATCAGATGCTCCTTGTGTTTGTGCTGTTCAACTCTTCTTTCCTGAGACCCAGCCCTCTTCTGAGCTGTACACTTTCTAAGAGTTAGAAATGAGATTGAGATATAAGTACTAAGGAAACCAATATGGTGGTTTCTCAAGGAATTAAAAATAGAACTACTGTATGATCCAGCAACTCAGCTTCTAGGTTTATATTCAAAGGAAACAAAATCATTATCTTGAATAGATACCTGCACTCTAATGTTCTTTGCAGCATTGTTCACAATAGTCAATGTATGGAAGCAACTTAAGTGTCCATCTATGGATGAATGGATAGGGAAGTTGTTTTTTTGTTTTTTTGTTTTTTTGTTTTTTGCTTCCTAATTCAGCTCTGGAATAAATCCAGGGTTCACATACTGATTTTGTTCAGCCATTTATTCCTTGCTTTGTTGTGTCTATTGTGTCTATTGTGATATACAATAGAATATCATTCATCCTTACAAAAGAAAATCCTATCATTTGCCCAACTCATAGAAAGTGGTGCCCAGTGACTGGAGGGTGGGGAAAATAGGGAGAGGTTGGTAAAGGGCTACAAACTTTTAGTTATAAGATAAGTAAGGTCTGAGGATCTAATGTATTACATGGTGAGTATAGTTGATAACACTGCATTGTGTAACTGAAATTTGCTAAGAGAAAATGTTAAATGTTCTCACCAAAAAAAAAAAAAAGTAACTGTGAAGTGATAGATTCACTTGTGTGAATAATAAGTGATAGTGTTAATTCAGTTAATGGTGGGAAACCTTTCACCATGTATATGTGTTATATATATCTCATCAAATTGTGTACTTTAAATATCTTAGAATTTTATTTGCCAATTATACCTCAATAAAGCTGAGGGGGAAAAAAAGAAAAAGAAATGGGACCAAGCTGGCTGCAGAGCAGAGACCAGATCTGCTCCATCCATCACTGTCAGCTTGACTCACTTAAACCAGACCTGGGCCTTCAATCACCCACTGCTAATCCTTCACAGCCAGCTCTCATTCAAATGCCTGTGACTTCTGTGATTCGAATTTTGTGGAGGGCTTGGGATAGAGGAAGCCTGTCTGAGGCACCCCTGGTCAGAGGAGCAGAGGGGAAAGGAAGAGGGGGTGATGGATGATCTCACAGCACTGAGTCCTTGAGGCAGTGCTGAGAGGAGGCTCCCAGGAGCATTGCCATTAGCATTAGGAGCCTGGGCCTGTGCTGTTGGGCAGGGTAGCTCTGCTCTCCAGTAAGTGCAAAACTAGGAAAACCATGTTAGTGGAGGCCAGAGAAAAAGGCTTCTGCAGAGCAAGAGTGCTCTTGAATTCTTTTTAAAAAATTTTTTTAAATGTTTTATTTATTTCTGAGAGAGAGAGAGTGTGAGCAGGAGAGGGTCAGAGAGAGAGGGAGACACAGAATTGGAAACAGCCTCCAGGCTCTGAGCTGGCTGTCAGCACAGAGCCTCACTTGGGGCTCAAACCCATGAACCATGAGATCTTGACCTGAGCTGAAGTCGGATGCTTAACTGACTGAGCCATCCAGGTGCCCCTGGTGCTCTTGAGTTCTTGCAGCCCATGCTGGTATTATTCATGACCAATCCACTCCCATCCCCCAGATGGTCCACCTTCAGAAGGAAGGATGAAAAGACAATGGCCCATTCAACAAAGCAGATGCTTTCAGCTTCTGTTTTAGCCTCCTTCACATCCTGTCATCACTCTTTAAAGTGCAGAGTTTTCACAGATTGGGAAGGAATTGTCTGGAAGAAAGGCACGTCCCTGCATGTGTTGGGCATGGGAGGGAATAGACTTAGTACGTAAGTACAGGTGAGGATGGTGAGTGGGGACTGGAGGGGCACACGAGGGACAGTCCCAGCTCCTACCCAAATCTGTTCAAGGGCTTTCTGTTGTGCTTAATGTGCCATCTAACCTTGCTACCACTGCTCATTCCTATACCTGTCCAGCTCTCTCCTGCTCAGGCCCTCACAAATGCTCTTTCTAGAAGCATAAACCTCCCATAATTTCCATGGCACCTATCCTATTGGTTAACGTCTTTCATGTGCTTATGACACACCAGACCCTGTGCTACTGTGCTAAGTACTGTATATGACTGATTATTTCATTTCGTTCTCACAGCTGTGAAGTAGGCATTGTTATCACTGGTTTGCAGACAATGAAGCAAATGCACAGAGAAGTTAAGAAATCTGTCAAGGTTTCATAGCTAAGGAGCAGCCGAGTTAGGATTTGATTCTAGGTCTGTTTGACTTCAGAATGGGTGCTCTGTTTTGTTTTATTTATTTAAAAAATAAACTCTTTATATTTTTTCTTCCATTAGATCTAATTTCTGTGAGGGCAGGAACTATGTAGGTTTTATTCATCATCTTTCCCCTGGGACCTAGCATGGTGCTGGCACATAGTAAATAGTTATTAAAATAATGAATAAAAAGTGAAATGAAGTATAATTGCCTCACTGTGGATATGCTGATATTTCATTATGGCTCCTCTTCTCAGGGCACTCAATGATCCTCAGCCCCTGGTGGGCCTCACTACTATCTAATTTGAGAAGTAATTTGGAAGAGAGATTTAGGGAAGAGTCATTTTCTTTGAGATCATATACCCAACCACTGTTTTGACATGACCACTTGAATACCTAATAGATTTCTCAAATGTATTATCTTAACTGGTCCTTCCTGATGGCTATGTCACCCACCCACTTGCTTAACTACAAAAAAACTGAGAGACATTCTTGATGCCTTCTGGATGTTATTCCTTACATACAATCCAAGTGCAAGCCCCATTATTCAACCTCCAAAATGTATCTATACATTGTCTGTCTGTTTCACAACCATCCCACTTGAAGGCACCATTGCAGTAGCCTCCTTACCTAAAGGATCATAGTTTTGAGTATAGTTTCTGGATCTTTGTGGATTCTCATTGGTTCATGAATTCCTACGAGAGGAAAAAGGTATATCTTGTTGGGTAAGCCCCACCAGTTAGGGAAGCATGCAGCATAGATGGTTGGGTTGGTTTGTTTGAGCATAATATTTGTGTTCAAATATCCATATAGGCTGAAAGTGGTAGGCAGGACTTGGTAGTCAGAGCACAACCCAGGATCCAGCCCTGGAATTGCTGTGGGTGCTGCTTCTCTCTCCTTCCTACTATGTCTGTGCATCTTCTCTTGGTTCAAGTCAGCTCAGAGACGCAGAGGGTCCTGATGCCAACAGTGTAATCTTTCCTGTGTCCTTCCCCTCCTTCCTGTCCTTATCTTAGCCTACTCGTGTCTTTCCCAAGACACATGCGTAGACAAGACCAGGACTCCTAGCCTCCAGAAGGGGCTCCTAACAAAGTTGAGAGGCACCTGGTAACATCCTCATCAACTTTTCTCAAATGCCCCAATACTATGAAGCCAAACGATAGCTGGAAATTCTCCTAGAATAGCCTTGGAAACTTAGAGCCTTGGGGTAGACATGTGGGTTGTTTGAGGAGTCTGAGCTGACCCGTTTGTTCTTTTTATTTCCTGGTGTGTCTCAAGCCTGAGACTGGAGATAACTCTGGCCTCAGGGGGTGTGGGATGAATAAGAGTCTGGAAGAGAGTTTACTGGTGTATTCATCCCTTAACAAACACCCCACCACCAACATACGCAAACACAAACCCCCTTCTCCTCCCATACCTACCACTATCCCCCATTACCTCCAGCACACTCATAACACCCAGACAGTTCTGGAATCTTGGCAAAGCCTGTACAATAAAAGAGTCAGAAGTAGTGTCTTTGATACAAGGTAGAGAGTACTGAGACCAAAGACTGTGTCACAAGATAGTGGCCAAGGGAAGAAAGTTCACATGCAGATAAGAGAACAAGATTCAGGGATGCTTGTGGGAGAACAAAGGTGAAGAAAACCTTGCACGTGTAGTGACTTTTTTTAAAATGTTGTATAGGAAGAGATGATTATTTCTTTCACATTGGGGTGCAAGCTTCTTGAAAGCAAGCTTCATGTTTGGGTCATTTTGCATCCTCCCCACCACCCCTAGTGCCTTGTACAGATTTTTCAAATAGCTGTTGCATTTATTCAGAGCCTTAACACAATTGACAGACCCTGTATGAAACATTCTAAGCACATCTTCATAGTAGCTCACCGTCTGAGCTTCCATAATTTCTATGTCAGAGTGCCTCCAAGATTATTCAGAACTGGCAAAGGGAGGATTATAAGAGTGAGAAATTTTTTATTCAAGCTCTCTGGGGCCTCTTTGAAGAAGGTGTTTATAACACATTTTGCTGACTGCTTTCTATAAATCCCAAGGGTACTGATGATTTTAGATTAAAAAAAAAAGTGAAAATGAAGCAATTTGGCTGTGAAAACATCCTTGCATTTCTACTAGTTACTTCTGATTGTGATTTGGCTGAGCATAAATTTTTACCGTTCGCATTGTGGTATGGAGAAACACGTATCCTGATGTGCTAGGACAGAACAGTGTCTAAAAGCACCCCCAAGTTTGAGGGAGAGGAGAATTCTCTGAAACAAACTTGGCTGGACCTCTTGCGAGCACAGGGAAGGAAGTTTTTATTCCCACCCTCTTTTGGCCTTTGTAGTGCAAATACTGGATTTGCAGAAGCATTTGGAGGGTCATTATTTAGGAGCTGGTGCTCCTTCAGATCCTAAAAGGATCTGAAGTTTTGGAGGAGGCCTGCTCTCAAACATTGTATTTATTTATTGTTCTTTATTAATAATTTAAAAAAACCACTTTGGAATTATAAGACCAGTAAGAGTGGAGAATTGAAATAGTAATAGCTAACATTTTTTGAGGGCTTACTAGATGCTAACAGCCATTTTCTGTACATTAAATCATTTGATCCTCACAAGATCACTGTGTTTAGGGATGAGGAAGCCTGGAAACAGAAAAGGGAAATAAGAGAGCCAGGATTCAGTCCTCTGTTAGCCTGATGCCAAAGCCAAAGCCCCTACCCTAGTGATACCACTTTTTTTTCTTTTTATGTTTTTATTTATTTCTGAGAGAGAGAGAGAGAAACAGCGTGAGCAGGGGAAGGTCAGAGAGAGAGGGAGACACAGACTCCAAAGCAGCTCCAGGCTCTGAGCTAGCTGTCAGCACAGAGCCCGACACGGGGCTTGAACCCATGAACCATGAGAACATGACCTGAGCTGAAGTCGGACGCTTAACCGACCGACCCACCCAGGCGCCCCGCGATACCAATTTCTGTTAGTGCCAAACTAACCTTAAAGGCTGGAGAACTAGGATGACAGACTTTATACTTTGTGCTGGGATCTGGTACCTAGGGCCCTGAAAAGTTAACCCCATTAGGAAAATAACATTTTTTTAAAGGCTGAAACTGAAGGGTCTGCCCTGTGTCTTCTGCTAGTCCAAGGCCAGGCTGATAAAGCCAGTTTAAGGCAGTTTAAGACTTTTCCCTTTCTGTTTTCCCAAGTCTGTTTTAGATAGACGCTTCCAGCTGGTTCTGATTTGCAGAACGGTGCTCAGCTTTCCAAACAAGCCATGCACTGGCATCTCAGAATTCCATTCCAGTTAAGGTTAGTTTGGTTGTGCCACAATTCCTGTATCTGCACCCCTCCCCTGCATTTTTTTTTTTTTTTGTAAAAGAGGAACATAACAGTTCATTCTTACTGTTGCATGTTGTAATATTTTTATATGCAATTTTCTCCTTCAGTTCATCGCTTCCTACAAAGAAGGTTGTGGGTATGGCTATTGTATTATGTTTATAATTGAAAACAGCTGACTTCATGGATTTTTACATTTTACCTAGTTTTCCAGCTGGGTCTGACTCTGGCTCATCATGTGAGGCATAAGGGGAGATGGTTTGGAGGAGAAAGTTGGGGATGGTGTCAAATCATTGTTTCCATAGCCAACATCAATAGTAAACTAGCTCTGGAGAGGAAAAGACAGGATTCTTCCAGTGTATCTCTTTCAGAGCCTAAGAAAGGTTTCTGGAGAGTAACTTTCAAATATAAAAATGTAGAGAGAAAAGTATAAGAGAATAGATGGGTAATGATGACAGAGCCACCATCCTATTGAGTGCTTATTATACTCCAGGCCCTGTGCTAAGCACTTTGTACAATTAATTTCACTTAATCCTTACACCAACCCTATTTTGAAACCCCATGAGACAACTGAAGCTGGGGAGGGTAAGTAGTAATGTAAGTAAGGGAGCTGGGATCCAACTGGAAGATTCCCAGGCTCTTAAGCCCTCATCCTACTTTCCCCCCATCTGGGTTTTGCTGCCTGTGTGCAGTTCTAGCTGGGAAAACATTCAATGGCCCATCTAGAAGGACGCTCAGCCTTGCTCTACCTCAATACTTTCTTGGATTTCCCAGTGGGAAGGTGGGTGTCACCTGTGATGGAGACCCCTCCCTTAGTCTGATAAGAGCTCTTATTATTTCCCACCCTACGACTTTTAATATTTATGTATACCTGTACACTTCTGTCCAAGCCCTGGGGAATGGTAAGGGGCAAGGTATTCCCATTTATAGTGTTCCCTCACATAAAAAGTACTAGTAGATGCTGAAGATGTGGGCCATGGATGGCTTCCCCTGTGTATTGTTCTATTTACCAGAGATGTTGTGAATGATCACCAGTGAATCATTGGGGGTGACCTCTTGGTCCAGCTACCTGCTCATAAGGTGAAGTCTCTGTGAATCATTGAGGATTATAGTAGTTACTATGGTCTGAACGTTTGTGTCCCCCTTAAATTCCCATGTTGAAATGCTAATGCCCAGTGTGATGGTGTTAGAAGGTGAGGCTTTTGGGAGACCTCACAGAGGCTAAGGATCCCTAGCCCTTTCTGCCATGTGAGAATATAATGAGAAGTCTTTGATAAATTTTTGCTGTTTATAAGCTACCCAGTCTGTGGTATTTTGTAGGGTTGTCTGAACAGACTAATACAGTAGTAGAGATATCTAACCCGATTGCCCATCTTTTCTCAGACACATTCTTTAACTGTCATTGAATAGACAAAGGAAGATGTGCCAGAATTTGATGTTGACTCAGAAGCAAAAAGCAGCAATTTTCCTTATCAGTTGGTCCTGGGTGAGTGGTTCCCGGGGCAGGCTGGCTTCCAGATGCTTAGCACCCATGGTCTGCTGTTCTCATCTGTGCCTCTCAACCAACTTTCTTGGTTGTTGGGCTTTCTTTTGGCAAGTAATGTCAGAGTATCTCACATAAGTTAGAAACGGGGCTTAAAACTTGAGAAGTATGTGCAGTTCATGAGTTTGCCCTTAGTTTTTTGTTCTGTTTGTGCGATGGCAGTGACATTAAAAAATGATGAGATTATTCTTGGCTAGAGTCTATTCAGTAATTTCATATAATTATTCCAGATTCTGTGCAAAAAAACTGAATTATTGAGATAAGTATATGGATTTAATGACTTGCAGATCTGGATTTCCTATAGAAAGAGATCTGAATGATTTTGATATTCCTTTTGGCTTTTTCATCATAGATTTGGCCACAGATTTACCATATTTTCTTGATTCAGTGAGTTGCTTTGTGCCCCTTCAAAAAATACTTACATCTGCTTCTTTCTTTCTAGAATGGAAAAGAAAACATCTTTAGTTTTTTCCTTAGTGAACAAACTATTCTTTAAAATATAAATAAACATTGGGGCACCTGGGTGGCTCAGTCGGTTAAGCATCTGACTTTGGCTCAGGTCATGACCACACGGTTTGTGAGTTCAGCCCCAAGTTGGGCTGTGCATTGACAGCTCAGAGCCTGGATCCTGCTTCAGATTCTGTGTCTCCCTTTCTCCCTACCCCTCCCCTGCTTGTGCTTTGTCCACCTCTCTCTCTCAAAAGTAAATAAACATTAAAAAATTAAATATATATATATACATATATATATAAACATTGGGTATGATGCCATAACATTAAATATATCTCAAAAGTAAATAAACATTAAAAAATTAAATATACATATATGTATAAACATTGGGTATGATGCCATTCGTCAATATGGTTTTTCCATTGGTGAAACTTTTCCTCTGTCTTCAGCAATGGGGCCTCTCCCTAAAGGAGATAAATCATTTCCTCCTGGTATAGTATGTTTGTATTCAGGGGACTCCATATTGTTTAGGTTACAGACTTAAGGTTCAAAGGGCAAAGCTTTACCCTTAGGTGAGGTTACCTGAGAATATAACATGTTTCTCACCAAAATGGAAGGAAGAATTTTATTCATCAGAAATTTTCCATTAAATTTATTAACAAAAAGAAGTCAGAAGAATTCACATAAGGTTACATGCTTTCTTCTCAGGGGATTGAGGGAAGATCTGGTGACATAGGGTTATACAGTCAGTTCTCCATCCAGGTGGCCAGGGGTGGGTCAATCTGGGTGGTCACACCTGGCTGGTTAGCCTGGGAAAGGGCTTACAGACCAATGGAGGGGGTGAACATAGGGTAGAATCATGGTGAGACAGCCTCAAAAATGAGAGGACAGGAAAAGGTTTAGAAGCATCTATACTGGGTGTGAAATTTGGGGGATAAGGACTGAAGTCTTAAGTTAGTTTCTCGAAAACTTCCTGGTTGGTACTCTGTGTGAAACTCCGGCATGATCCATTTAAAAAAAAAAAACCTATAGCAAATATTTACAGTACAATCCAAAGTGTGTGAAGTCAGATTTCTGTTTCCTTTGAATGTAATTCCCAGCTAAGAATGAGTCACATGGGGCTTGGGGATTATTTAAATTATATGTTACAAGATACAAATATATTCTTTAGTAAAATATCAATACATTAATGTCAACTAATCATGGTACCATGGCATTTGAAGATAGTTTTGAACAGGCTTGAAAGAAATCCGCATAACTAGGCACAAGCAGGAATTTTTACATCAATCTCTGCCACTTATCATTTTTTTCAGCATAGTCAATAGATAACATTATATATCTGTTTTAAAGTATATTTATTTATTTTGAGAGAGCAAGCATGAGCAGGACAGTACAGAAAGAGAGGGAGAGAGAATCTAAAGCAGGCTCTGCACTGTTAGCAAAGAGCCTGATTGTGGGGCTTGAACTCACAAACTGTGAGATCATGACGAGCTGAAGTCAGATGCTTAACGAACTGAGCCATCCAGGCGCCCCTACTCAATAGATATCTTGAAGAGAGTTTAGTAAAAGGACAATTTACAGAGCCGTGGCAGAATTAAAGGGACCAAGAAGGAATTTTGTTGCACTCAGGGACCAGCAACATGAGAAACTGTTTCCTGGGACTGAGTGGGGAGAGAAGAAACAGTATTTCTGGGGTCCTTTGAGAGCTTATGCTATGGAAGAGGAGCTGCCCAACAGGAGTTGTAGTCAGAGCGGTACCTAATCACTGCCGAGAACCATGGAGCTAAGCAGAAGCAAGCTTCTCTCTTTCCCACCCTCTGATCTCTGCTACTTTTTTCCATTAGTAAATCCCTCCAGGACACCAGAGTTGAACCTAGATAATACTGCCTGTGAGCATCAGTCTTCTGGGGACACAGATAGCCAGAGAAACATAGAGGAAGGGCCTGGGCTGGTGAACAAATGAAGAACCAGTACCTTGCATTTCACTCTAGTGAATTTTGACCCTTTTCTAAGAAGCCACTCAAATTTGGAATCTTTCTTGATGTGTGCAGCTCTGACTAAGGCTCTAAGACCTTCATAACTCAGCCACACTAAGCTTTGTGTTCCCTAGAGCTTTTCTTCTGCCAAAACAGTAGTTGTTTTCAAACTGTTTTTCTGTCTCAGCAGACAGCAAAGACAGAACACAGTGTCAGTACACATCAGCACACATTGGTAATGCTAGTATGCAATGGAGGTCTGCTTCTCTGGAGGAGAAGGGAACATGGTGCCTCTAGAAAGGTATGGAGAACGCTATGGGGTGTTGATGTGGCATTTGAAAAAGCCCCTCCAAATGATTCTGGTAAGCCTCTGTGCTCCTCTGAGAATCACTATGCGTTAGTCAGAAGTCTCTTGAGGGCATGACCTTTCGCATTCTGATAGGCAGCTTAGTTTCTCTTTAAAGCATTTGGTTTTATTCTGTGTGATCTTAGACCAGTCAATGTCTCTAAGCCTCAGTATGTGAATCTGTAAAGTGGGAATAACTATACCTCCCTTCCAGGGTTGTTGAGAAGAATAAGCTAAAATCAACTGAAGTTGATAAATGGGAAAATGCTAGGTAATTTTTATTTGTATTATCATTATTATCATGATGTCTTTTTGTACATAGGAAACATTGATTTTTGGTTCCATATAGCTAGCCCCAGCTGGAAAAAAGATAGTATAATCATTTGTGGAATCACTCCAGATTTAAATCCCTTACATCAATTCTTTTCTAGTGAGAAGGGGGCATAGTCTTCTGGCTATTATATTTCTTGCTCTAGTTTTTCAATTCCTAAGCTTATACATAAAGATGGGTTTTGAATTAACATAACTTTTTTTTTTAA